>JACCGJ010002114.1:0-11645 GCA_013407085.1 Atriophallophorus winterbourni
TTGACCGATTACCGTGTATGTAGGCCCTTGGTGACTTCAGAATTTCACATGAGATCATCAACCACTGTAGGACCGCTTTATTACAGCTCCTCCATCGATTGCATCTACATTGCTGTCGGGGGAGGTGTGTCCCAGAAGCGATGCGAGACTCCGAGATCATCATTCCACTTTAGAATAAGGATGCTCGAGAATTCTGCCACAATTACATAAAATTCTCAATGTTATATATGCAAATTATTTGCTAAAGTAGCGGCTACAAGTTTTAACTGAATGTGTTCAGTCGTAATCTCAATGTGGTTTGCTGATAAACGTTGACATGATCTTCTCCCTGAGAAAAAATCGAATAAAGTCTAGCGTACAGAATTTGCCATTATTCGTTGTTTTTATAAGTTTGACAGAGGCATTTGTCTACGTTTGTATGATGGAAATTAGCAAAATGCATGATCTTGTAGGCTGTTCTCTGGAAAAACTCAAGCACCCTATCTATTTCCACCCTGGAATGTTGGGCTCAATCAATTGTGAAGGTTAAAATTAGGAAATTTTATAATTCGGCTAGCCTAGCGTGAGTACCTTCAACCTTATGGTCGAATCGTTTAGAATGGCAGTCGATGTCAGCTTCAATCAGGCAAGCATTGAAAATCACAGGTGACAAGAGTAAGTGTAATGTACAAATTCAAGAAATTTATAGAAGGAATCACACAAGGCCTGATGGCCAGGCAAACGTTCGCAAATATAATACTAAAACCTATGCTAAAATACTGTCAGGTTAACCAGCCCCAGTCATACATGCGAATAAAATTAGAAAATGATGTTAGAAATTTAACGAAGAGATCTCAACATTTGTTATCAAATTGTCAGTCGCATCTTCAACTCTGAAACAGCCATAGATTGCTTTAACAGGTATTGTGACAGGTAAGGAACAAAATAGCTTCTGAATTTATTAGTTTTCGAATGGGGAATGAAATATTCGCTTCGGCTGGAGGAAATATTTTTGCAGGCAACGATGGTATTGTTCAGTGGATGTGAACTATAGGAAGCCAGGAGAATAATCCGATTATACTTATACAGAGTCTATCAGAAGGTGTTCTGAACAATGGGATTAGCGTGAAGCTAGAAGGACTTCACGCTTGGAAGCGTGAAATAACAAGGAAAGATATTAATGTGGCCATCACGATGGATGTGGGATTGTTCAACATCCGGCGTTCACTGCTGCAGGTGCTAAGACGCCTGACGGTAAACATTCAAAGGACTGAACTAGCAGGCCAATCGGTCGGTGTTTGCATATCTGCAATATCGCGACCTTTATGGGATCACACACCATACTTGGAGTGTTGTAATGAAGATCGATCTATTGTGACTATCTTGGGATTTAATTCGCAGTTATACGCAATGTAAAGTAGAATCCCGATGGCACTGACAAAAATGGTCTAGCAAAATTTACGCATCAAACTATATGGTTGAAAACTCACAAACCTCAAAAGAAACGTTCGGTTTGAATATAAAATAAAAAGTTGACGCATTTGATGCGCTCAATCATTCTGAAATTGCTGGTTGAGTTTCAAGTCATGCGGATCCTGATCATTCTTCCGCTAGCTGAAAGATGCACACAACAGTAAACCGGTCTTAGAATTTATGTGATTATGGCCGTGTGGAACTTACGCCATGTTCTGTTCATCAGTTTTATTGAGTTAAAGCTGAACCTACAAGATTTAACCCAACGCGGATACGTCATGACCTTAAAATTTTGACCTTCAAATCCTGCATTCTGTAAACCATCCCTTAAACACTTACTAAAAGCCCATGACCTGACTCAGAACACGTAACACATTCAAAGGCTTAGCAATTCCGCCTTCCTCGATTGGATATAAGTCTAACTTTTTTCTTCCGTAAGAAATTTGTTTTCACTTGGACTTGCCTGAAGAAATTCACACGATCAGAATCTGTTGAGGTTTTCCTTTCCAAACTCGATGAGTTTATGACGAACCATGCGGTATGCGAATGTCCCTATTGATTTTTGAGATATTTTATATTTTTTTATATATTTTATATGTTCTATATACCTTGTCATCCGATGGTTATTGTTAAGCTTAATGCTTTTTCTACCATACAATTTTCTGAGTCTGAGTTCTGATGTTAAAATGCAAATGATGAGGTGCAGTTTCAAGGACGCATTCAACGAGGTGTTATATATTCTCTTCGAATTGAGCAATGCGGTCTGTATTTTCAACAAACCGAAGTTCGCGATTGCAAATATGACTTCAGATAACTGTCCGCTCAGGATGACGTATGAAATAGATAATTTACCACTGAGTACACATTTGCCCCAGACGCGAAGCGATTCACAACGCCGTATCTTTGACAGAATAAACTGGTGTGAACTTTGTCGAACAACTGACAGTTAGCAGCGAGCTGCATAACACAGCGTTGTTTCGCAAAACGATAAAATACGGGGATCACTTTATGCAATAACGAGCAGGATCCTAAGCTGCGATTATTTATTGCTGACGCAATTCGTTATCAGGATTTTCGCGGTCATCAACACATACATACCACTCTGCTCGAAACATTATATAGAAAATAGAGCAGTTGGATTAAAGAATACATTCTTGAAAGGTAGTGAGGTGACCGCTGTCATGTCTAGATGATAATCATTTGAAACATATTACGTGAAACGTATACACTGCATTCTGAAAGAAGATGCTAAGCTAGAAATGCAGATATTCAGATCGAAATTAGTTGAGATCGAGACAAAATCAACTAAAAAGTAAGCACACCGCCCTTGCGGTCCAAAGATGTTTAAAACGGAATTATGGGAGCCCTTCACGTTGACTATATTATCTAGGAAAAAGTGCTCTTGAACACAAACTTTGGAAGCACTGTATAGAGCTACGAAAGTGCAGATAGTGCTATCATCTTCCAATTGTCTGTAAGGCTTGGGTTCAACATAACACTAAAGAAATGATGCATTGTAACTACCTTTATGCAGTATTTGATCGCCATATCGAGAAAGAAAAGCAAAGCACCGTCACTACTTGTCGTTGAAAATAGAAAGAAAATCAACATTGCTGTACCAGAATGTTAATGCCTGATTAGGCGTTTACAAAGGATTGGTTAACTACATCGGCAAAGAAAACAGCAGATCTTCTCACATATTTTTATGCGTACGTCTATAGTTCAGTAACGAGCACATTGATTGGACTTACTGAAATCAGCGCAGCATGGTTTTCGTAAATTTCGATCTTCCTAGACACATGTTCTGTGATATACAAGTGGACGCAAGTGTCTGCCGATGGAGAAAGCACCAACGTTTTTATGCATATTTCTAGATTGGTATCAGCAGATATCTCCACCCAAGAATTGTGCCTATCGACTGAGCACATTCACAAGTCCCCGATGTAACGCAAAATACTGTGCTTGAGACTTTACATATCACCTTTGTTCAACAATTTTCCTCAGAGACTGTCATTTATTATGGTTATCTTAGCAGACAGTAATACACAAACACAAAGGCACACATCATTGTCACTGAGTGCTGTAAATTTTGTCACATATTTGTCGCGAAACAAGTTGATTACATTGGTGTATTATCTTGTGTTTTGTATATAATTCAACATTTATTCGTCTGTTGACTATGAAATGTTTCTTTTTCATGAACGATTATTTACAATGGTAATTTAATTGTGAATTCAAGCACAATTTCACGATCAAATTCTGATTCGTTGATATTATTCTTTGTTTTCCCGGATGCCCATCATTCCATTGCCTATCCAACTAAAATTCGACAACTAGATCAAAGTTGTAAATGAAATTTACATTATTGAAATATTGCGCAATATCGCTAACTTATCAGAACTGTTATACTATCTACAAAGTGCTCCATTCATCACCGGAAATTAATGAACTACTCGAGAACGAGGTTAACGGAATTATTTATAAAAATTTCGAGTCGAAATAAAATTTATTCTAGTGTCTGCATCTGCTCTCGTTTTTCTAATAAAGCAAGTATATTAAATGAATTATCGGATCAATAAACCAGTGTGCAATACACGTTGTTATACCCCAGGTCTACATCAGTAATGCGATTTCTATGATCAAAATTCTACTCAATTATTCTCGAAAGTCTAACATTAGATAATCAACTTAACAATCTATTTTACCGTCAGTTGCACATTATTGTAATATTCTATAAAAATGGTAAAGCGAAACGCAAGTTTTCACCATAAATTCTTGAATCTTGATTTCTGCTACTTCTGTTACTATGTATCTTGACACTAATGTCTGGCTACCAAGCAACAGTGTGTGCAGGTCACATTGGGATAATTTTGGTATACATAGATCTTCGCTGTTTCGTTCTAAAAACTCATTTTTCATCATCAGATGTCCGCACCTATAGATCCCATATCCGGTTCGGTCTTGAGCACTGAATGATTTAATAATTTAGTCGCTTGCGGTTATTTACTCTTGTCCGGTAAAACGTTTATACCAAATGAATCAAAAACAAAGTCTGAATAGCACAAATCTCAAGTTCTCATTGCTGGTGTTTATCTTGGCCTCTGCTGGTAAAATATACCATCGAGCAAACAAACTCGGATGTGGTTTCCATGAACTAAAGTATAACGAAGGAGTGTAACAACTGAGTCCCGCAGATGCCCACTTCAAGAAAGCATTCCCAGTGATACGAAACGCAAAACAACATCACGTACACCAAATTATTGACGAAAACATTTAATTAAATGCACAAACACTCGGCGACATTGCAAGCTCCTGTTGGTGTCTTTCTTCTGTCGATTTCGATCATGGATGTACATTACAATCGCATGAATTTTCATGTTCTACAGATTTTCGAATGACTAAACAGTCCGAATCGGGAGGAACAATCTCTCCCAGCAGCGCTTGCAACGATAGGCAGAACTCGCTCGTTATGCGTCAGTTGCACGCCGGCGGCGTGATCTGCGTTCAGCAGCCAAGAGCTGTATCTGCTCCTCCCAATCTTGCAGACGACGCTTTACACAATGCCTCCAATGTGAGCGGTCAAGAGCGGTCAGCGAAACTAGAAAGAAAATGTTTGCCGTCAATTTGAGCGACAAACGATTCGATCTCAGCCAAGTACTGGAAGGTTTCGTCAGTAAATGAAAAATCCCAAGACGGCATAATAAAGTTTCTTATGACCTTGAGCGAGAATAATCGATAAACCATTGAGTCCGAACACGTGCAGAATTTTGAAATGTCATTCAAACAAAAAACGTGACTGAATTTCAACAGCCTGTTCACTTGTGAATGCAAAGCCTGATCTTGATATGATGCAAGAAATGTCGAGAATGGTTGGACGCATGCTTAAAGTGAAATTTGTAAGCGGAATTGGAAGCCCAATCCAATTGTCACTTACAATATGCGTTGATCAAAAGCTCAAATGGTAACGAACAGGCTTTCAGATAAATCTTCAGCAGTATTCATGACTCAAAAGGGAGAATATCATGATTTGTTTTGTTTTGCATTACTGAAAGTTCATCCTCATTTTCATCAAGGACCGGATTGCACTGGTACCAAGTGCACAATGATAACTTTCAAAGGTTGTCATAGCCATGGTGGCAGTGGGGATAAACTCTCACTGTCTATAAAATGCTCTTAAATGGCGCGCGTCTCAAATAGCCTCTAACAACCAAGTCCAGCTTCTGGCCTGCACGTGTGGCTCTCCGAGCCCGGCTGAACTGCTTCTACCAACAGGAGAAGAGGCGAGTGACTGGCGCCTGAAAACCAGTTTGCTTTGGGCGAATAGATCTCGTTACCCTAGGAGAGCATTTCATATAAGGGAAGGAAAACACTGATTTTAAACCTCCGCTGACTTGCATATTACCTCCTGACAACTTCCTGCTGCCTTGCAGGTCGCACTTGGTTGTGCAAAGGCTAGAGAAGCTGACTCGAACAAACGCCTAGTGGTGCTGGGGACGCCGTTTTGTACCCAAATTCCCAAGACTCTTCATTGAAGTCGACTCATCCACCAGTAGGAAATAGTTGCACAAAAGTAAAGTAAAACATGACACACTAAAATGCTAAAAGATGGGGAAGCGTCTGACTCAAAAAGATTGAGATATCTACAGAGGATTAAGCACAAAAATAGGATGAGGTGCCTACACCTCGAACGGAAAATGCATTTATCCAAGTTTTGTAAACGAGTAGAGCGACATCAACCCGTCTTATGACGTTTCATAACCAGCTATCCCGCTCCATGCTCAACTTGACAACATACAAGACTAAGCCAACACTCCAAAGAGATGCTTAATGAAAAACCCCTAATTATGAACCCGGTTTTCGAGATTTTACTTCAGAAGATGATCGTTGTAATGATAATGCTCTCAGAGCTTGACTGTTGGTCAGCGCAAATATTAAGCGAAATGGCACGTTGAACACTAAACTATAAGAATCGGAGACCTCTCTAGCGCGAGCGTTACTATGCAGCCAGCTTAATAATCAACAACCATGAATCACAGCCAGATGCTTAGTGATGACGCAATGAGCTAATCACCAACGGGCGAGGAATCCCCTTGGCAACAAAATGAATATCGATTACGTAATCAAGAAGCCGGTACCTCCTCACCCCAATCAATTAAAGAAGGAGGGGGCATGACCAAAGTCGGATTCTTAGACGAGTAATAGGGTGATCAGTAATCAACACAACTGATAAAACATGTCGAAACCGTTATCTAACTCAGGGTGTGTGCATAAAGAAAGCAATCACGTCATAGCAGAACTGTCGGTGGATCCGAAACGGTGCGGTAGGGATGTTTCAAAAGAACCAACTCAAAATAGGATTGGCGAGGAATAAAGCAGAACCTCTGCAGCTCATTGCTTAGATGTTAACAAGTTCGAGTAATTTCTACTAAAAATTCAAGTAGAGAGAAACAAATTAAGTGAACAACTAGGACGTAGCATGTTAATCAAATGTGACACAAAGAAACTAAACCTAACGACGAGCTAAAATCCGGTACGAAACATTTCACGTTTAGCATGGGGATAGAATGATCGACTTCACGTCGAAGAAAACTCTACCCTCAGAAAACTTGCTCCAGTGATCTCGGTGGCAGCATTACTGTAGGCATTCCTTGCGTATGTTTGATATATCGTGCATGCTGTTGAGCGAAACAGTGAACGAAGATTAATATCGTGCAAGGCAGTAATTCATGGAAAAAGCGATTACATTGATGGCCCTCTATTTTCTATTACACTGATAACTCTAGCGATCATGATATCATTACGGCATGATTGTACGTTGGTCAGGCAGCGGTGATCCATTTGGGAATTATGGTAATATTCCCATTCACTACGAAAACAAACTGCGAATAACATAAAAAATAAAATAACGGGATAAAAGGTATACAATGCTGGAAAATGCAGAATCAGAATAGTTTAGGCTGTGCAGCGATGGCCTTGGTTAGGGTGAAGTTTATGCATCGAGATTGGGTACTACATGGATAACTACGTTGCTTTAACAAGTGAAATTCTGTGGAAATAAGATTTAATCTGAGAGAGTATGACAATGAGCTGACGATGCTTAACATTATAAATTATATACTTGACGTGACGTGCGGTTGGATCAATTTTGGCCTCCGATATTTTTTGATATACCTTTTTTTAGTTTTCATCCAATCCGTTTGATTTTTGGATGTTTATCGGAAAGCTTGCTACGTCAGATCTATTCATAGAAAAATCATCCATCTGCGACGTGTCGTTCTTTGTGTGCGTCAACCGTGGATTTTTCTACAGTTCGTTAGTTTATTTGAATCGCTTTTGTGTTTCTGCTGTTCGATCAACCCATCGGTGTTTACCACTGTCGGGAACTACTCGGAGAAATACACAACGAGAAATCAAATTCACGCCAAAAATCTCAAAGGGAATCTGGCAAATTAGCGGCTAAATCGGGTGACGAAATATCCTTACAATCCGTCACTTTCCGTCAACTCCGCACAATACAACACAAACCAACTGCAGCCGTATCGATTTTTGTGCTCTGATTTGTACTTTTGGTTGACCCCGTTAACATTAAACGATCTGATGTTTGCGAAACGTGCGTCGTCTGCATGAAAGTCGTCAGTGTGAAGGTCAAATCTGTCACGTGTCGCAACTGTTCCCACACATGTCACGCAAAATGTGACAAATGATTGACCCCGGAGGCGTTATCGATCCTGAATGATGAAAACATGCCTGGTGTATGCTACGTGTGCAAAAGTTGTCAAGCTAAAACAAACACAGATTTAACTGCTCGAACAAGTGTTGCGCAAAGCAACCTGGATGATCGGATGCTGAGCATAGAGCTTATCATACACACGTTGAAGACATCGGTAGAGACTCTGGTAACCGCTCCAAATTCTCAGTTTCCCAGCAAATTTTCGATAAACCGGAAACCACTGACGGTAATACCAGTCAGATAAAAGCTAAAGCTTCAAAGGTTTTAAGACTAAGGTTCAGCTGTTGCAAATGTGTCGGAGAGTCTTAAGGAGCGTTCTTTTCGTACCTTTACAAATGCGACTGTTAAAGGCCTGTCTGCCCAAAACATCCCTAGTCGGCAAAAAGATACAAAGCCAAAGCCACATGCTCAACTGAAGGTTCAGCGAAAACCCTCAGGTTCAAAATTAAAAGTCATAGTGCAAAATAATCCCAAAGTGGACATGATAGGTATTCGATCTAAGGCAGTTGAAACGTCCAGCAACCAGCGAAAGCCCCATACACACAGTGTACATTCAGTCCATGGACCAAGCGTAATTTGCACCAACGTAAAGGAAACGAGTGTTACCATACAAGGGGACAGGCTGAAGCACGATACAGAAGAATGTAAAATATTGTGCAACTACAAGGACTTGGAGCCAGTTGAACCAGTATCATTTATAAGACTAAGTCGTAAACCTACTTCTTCAAATCTGGACCAGCCAAGATTGCTTAGAATCACGGTTCACTCTGAAAAGGATCTTGAAAACATCTTACTATCCGCTTTTCTCCTGCGTAAGGAGAGTTCAGAGACCACTGAAAGTATCTTTGCTGATGTACCCTGGTGGGAAATGGCCCGAAAGGACCAGCAAAAAGACCAAACGAAACAGAGGGATGATCGAAGTATAATCCTTTTGGGAGTTCCAGAAGCTGATGAAGCAACTGATAAAGCGATGCAGCGCAAACACGATCAGTTACAATAGAGATTCCTCAGTGATATACTTGGTTTGCATGATGTAGCTGTGACGGTCACGTTCCGCATCCCCAAATCTACGAATTATAAGGGCATCGGTCATAAGCCCCTTGAAATAACGTTTTTGCGTAATGATACTTTGAACACGGTTAAAACTCGTTGGGAGAATGACTGCAGAATAATTCTGTAATGGAATTGAATTGTAATGGAATTGAATTGAAATGCGAATCCCAACAGAAATCGAATTGAGAAGTCACGGCACGGCAAACAGAATGTAATGTGTTTAACGGGCGAGTTGATTATGTACCAAAATCGTATTCAATAGATGAATATTGTTCACTGAGTTATCGAACGGAAAATCGGCGGAATGCGAGTGAAAACGATAACAAGAAATCGATACATCAATATGGCATTATCGGCAATCGAAACTTGACATCCTTTTGGAGGAGAGTTCAGCTAACCAGCTCAGCTTGCATCGTGGTGGGTAAGATTTGCGGAACCACACCACAACCTTCCCCCCTCGAAATTGTTGCGTTGTTCCGATTCGCCAACCTCGCAGACCTTCTAAGAGCAGTTGACTCCTGAGGTTCCACACTTGGTTCTGGTTGATGCGTTGATTCCTGATTGATGTTTTCCTCTACTGACCTTTTGAATTGTACTTGACTTTTGTGACGTTGGTGCACACTTGCATCCTCCAGGTCAGTGATTTCAATCATTGAATTTCCGATTTGTCGCGTGACGATGCCATGAGCGGGTCTCAAGTCGTTTCCTCTGAAATAAGTCACATCACTCGAATCCATTCGGTGTTGGGAAGTTCGTAGTGTCCTGGATTTGAACAACTTGGCTGGGCTCTCTCTGGTCGTGCAATGGACGGCATTACGGTATTGCAGTAGAAAGTTATCAATGAATACGTCCAAGGCTTGGAAGCTCTCAGGATTGGCTGAGTGAATAGCACTCTTGATAGTTTTCACAAGATTCTCTGCAGCGCCATTGGAACATGGATGCCGCGGAGCAGTTCGTAAGTGTCGGCACCCGATGCTATCCAGCCATTCCTTCATTTCATTGGAACAGAATTGGGCACCATTGTCGGTGATCAGTACTTGTGGGATTCCTTCACGGCTGAAACACTTCCTTAGAGCTTGCATTGTGAACGCCGTCGTTGCTGTGGTTGTCAGAAAGATTTCTGGCCACTTGGAATACGAGTCGGTGATCACAAGTGCGAAGTACTTTCCCAAAAACGGTCCACAATAATCTGCATGGATTCGTTGCCAGGGAAGGTAACTGTCAGGCCATGGTGTCCAATCCCTTGGGCGTGAATTGATTTTGTGCAGGCAAGCCTCGCAGTTCATAGCTGTACCTCTGATGTCGGCATCAATTTCTGGCCACCAAACCTCTTGCCGTGCCAACGATTTCATTTTTTCAATGCCCATATGGCCCTTATGTAGATCGTCCAAGACAGGCTTCCTCAACGGTGGCGGGACGAGCAATCGGTCTCCTCGGCAAATCACACCGTTCGGTTGTATCAGTAGCTCATCACGGACCTGGTAAAGGCGTAGGTATTTCTTCCGTACATCTGGACGCCAACCATTCCGTATGGCTGACATAACTGTTGAATAGTACTTCTTCGTGAACGTTCGTAGTTGCTCACGGGAAACGGCACATGATTGGGAGATGAGGCAGTCGGCCTGAATTTGTTCTCCTGAATTCTCAACGGGCACAACATTCAGCGATACAGGATGCTTGATGGCTCGCAGGGCTTTCAGACCGAGGATTGCTGGACTGCTTTTAGATACCAAGAATCGGACTGGAATTGAAATCTCCTCGTCTTGTTTTACAAATAAGGTGGTTTCACCTGTCAGTGGCAAATTGTGTCCGGTAACGCCAAGAAGTTTAACGTTGGTCGGTTGCACATGCGCCTCTGGGGCCACCCGGTTCAAGATTTCGGCGGGAATGACTGATTCACTGCTACCGGTATCGACGATGAATTCAGCAGTTTCACTTGAATCGAACTGTAAGGATTTGTAGATGAATTGTTGTGCTGGACTCTTTAGTTGCAGAACATAAGGTAAACCGTCATCCTCCTGATTGACCACTGGATTCTGTTGGGTCAGGTTGCATTGTTTACTCCGACAAACCTTCTTTATATGTCCGCTCTTACCGCATCCATGACACACTGCATTGCGGAATCGACAAGTTGACCGCAAGTGAAGATCACCACACGACATGCACTTATTTATCGGCTTTACGGTCTTGTCTCGGGCTTGGTTTTCACTTGTCTTGTTGGCCTGGTGCCGGTGTCTTTGCTGATTGGATCTGAGTGAACTTTTCTGAAAGAACACGGCACCTTGTTCGGTTGTCGCAGCAGTCACATCATCTCGCTGCTCGCAGATTTCACGGGCTTCGGCGTAGGTCAGGTCAGGTTTCATCAGCATTTTTCTTTGTAGGTCAACATTGTTAATACCAGCAATGAGAC
>JACCGJ010002115.1:0-10472 GCA_013407085.1 Atriophallophorus winterbourni
CGTCATTCTCGCAATCCATTGCTTACTTGATTTACATGTTCTCTCACAGTTTTTCGTTCATAAAGTTCCGGAAGTTTGGCCAACAACTCGTTCCAGGTTGCATATTTGTCTGGCAGATCTCGCTAATGATCCCGTTCAGTAAATCGAGCACCAGCTTACCAAAGGCTGTTCGAGTAAAGCGCCAGTCGTTTTGGACAAACGATAGTCCGAAAGCGATTGCATTCGACAAATAAATGACGTCGGATCGAACGACGCGCGTCACATAGTTTAATCGATAAATCAATAGCGATCGACCGTTGACCGATAGAAAAGTATACACACGTACTGTGCCAACTGGAAATGACGTTAGCTAGCTGTTTTCGGTCACAGTAAATTGTTTAGTTGTGAAAAGCGAAATACGATACGAGAACCTATTAAACAAGTTTTATGTTAAATTTAAAGTATTAAAATGATTGGCCGTTCAGAATTTGTTAAAAATTACGTACAGTAATTAAAATTCATCTTTTGATGAATGATTTTTGTGGTGTGTCACACTCGGATTTTGACTACAGAACCGGAATCATCGATAATATGAAAATGAATCTGGAATCAAATCGTTGAGGCAGTTTCGGATAACTCGTTTCACTTCATATACAGAATTTTTGCCAGATATACTTTATTAGCCAGAATAAGGCGCGTGTTTAAGCAGCAATTCAAATACCAAGTCCATTTGGTGGCTGACAAAAAACTCTTTTATTCGATAGCTTTCAAAAGTTTTGTGTGATAATCTCTACTTGATTGGCTTCAAAAATCTTTTCACATTAATCAAAGATAACCTAGTAACTCTTCAAAAATCTATCGATGCTATTGATGCGCGCTGGTATGGGACTTGATATTTGAAGTATGGCACTGAGTATCTTTGGATTTATATCAAAGTAATAGATAAAATGAGCATATTCGGGGGTTACTGCATGCTTACTTTGAGCAATTGCAAACCGCTAATACGTAAAAGCAACCACGAAAGGACAAAAACCTAAACGTTTTCAAAACAAAATCATTGTAACATTGTAGAGACGACAATTCAGTGGATCTAAATAAGCCAAGATGAAACAAGAAGTTTTAATCCTCCAAAGTTTTACGAACCACCTCATTTTCACAAACAGTTCATCCTTCACAACCGAAGTTTCACTACCAATTGCGTGATCTCAAATTGATCAAATTAGGGAGAAGTTTGCCTAAATCAGTCAATGATTCTGAACATTCAATCAATTCTGTGAAACATTTTCCTTCAAAGATTCGATGACGTAAAAATCAGAGATGATGAAATGACGGGTACCTCCGATGTCACATCATTTTTCATCGCAATTCATTGAAGGCTCTCCAAACTGGATCATTTCGTCGCTGGTGACATACTTTACAACGAAGAACATCATAAAAGTATTGTGTGGTGATAATATCCTTCACCTACTTCACATTTACCTAAAAACGAACATCTAATCTTATGTCATTTATATAAACACCCGTAATTATGTTTTTCTACATTAACGAAACCTCTGTAATAATAAAAACAAAAATTAAAGTGGGATATTTACATAAATAACATTCACTAAAGAAACAATAACTAAATGATTTCTAGGTGAAACAAAAAAGTAATGAAGGACTGTCGAACTACGTCGGCTGGAAGGATATCTAGAAGAAGAAGAAGAAGAATGACTTTATTCGTGTTCACGAATTTTCAGCAATAAAAAAAATTAATTAATCTGAATGGCAAACATCCTTCAGAACACTAAAGCAGCTGCCTAGATTCAATATTCAACATTCAAGATTAATGGTTGAAAAAGCTACTAACTTTACAATAACCACAGAGTCGAACTGTAGGTATATATATATAGTATATATATTATATATATATATATATATAAAATCAAAATCAATGGGACGAATATAGTTTATTAATAGTTGGGGGCAAAATGTAAATTAGCTCTCATGTAATCGTCAAGTTTCGATTTGAATATTGATAAATTGTTTGAGCTTTCCAAATCGGCAGGTAGGGAATTCCAACAAAGCACACACGCACCAAATAAAAATACCCGCAGCAGTTCCGTTTGGTGTGTAGTCTTTCCAACTTGCAGCCATGACCACGGCTGTTGCTGGAAAGTTCGAAGGTATAATAACATGTCCAGGGGGTGGAAAACAGTATTAGGTATTTTGTATACGAGGATGAGATCACTTCGCATTCTCCTTTGTGCACGTGTCCTCAGGTCCAGTCGGCGAATGGCGTATTTTCGAGTCCATTAACAAGCTTAGAGGCTCTTTGATATATGCGACCCATAAGTAAAATGTCTTTTTGGAGCCATGGTGTCCAAGCTTGTGTAGCATAGTCTATAATGTATATATGTATGTATATATGTATGTATATATTGTATATATGTATTCATTATGAGAGGAATACATCCCAGGGAAAAACGTCTGAATATCACCGTAACATACCGAGCAGCCGAGACGCGCTTTTGTAAACGGATTCGCATTGTAGACCATTTTACAAACTATCACTTATGCAGACACATAGGTCATAGAGGGTGTTTTCAAACGAACGCAAACACACTGCTGCACGTATGAGCTACGTAGACAAGAGGAGAAAAAAATTATCGAAGCGTTCATCAGAAATTTCTATCCACGAAATTTTATAATTTGTCATGAATTTGGGCGAATTCAAAAGAATAATACGGTTAGAAATTATGTGGTTGCAACAGTTTAATCTACTATGCTGTTTGCAGAGTTTAAACAGGTGACCGAGGAGTGTTATAAGATAAATGTAAAAATATCTACAAGGATGGTCTGTTTGTTTGTTTCAACACTGTTCAAATGAAGATTAGTGCTTCTATTTGTAGGTATATTGGTATGATTGCAGTTTCAGTCATCTGAGGATCGTTTCGCTTTGATGATTAGAGAGTCAAATGACGACTTTATCTCTCATCGCTCTGGAGTTTCCAATAGCTGAATACATTTTTTAACCAAAGATGACATGCTGCTACAGCATATTCGATACGAGAACGGTTGTAGGTAGAAATCAACTTGCAGATTATATTGGAGTCAAACGACCCTACAGGTCTTCTGAGAAAACAAAAGATGCTTTTAAATTTTCTGGCAGTGAGTCGACATTACATTTATTTTTCTAAGTCAAGTTTATTAATCTCTCCCAAATCCTTTCTGAAAAAGGCGTGTTAAACGAAACTTCGACAAACAATATATTCGTATTAGAGAAAAATTATATTTTGTGACATTCGATGGCATTTTGTTATCTCTGGATCGGGTATGAATCATGTCAAGATCTCGTTTTCGGTTCTAATGCCAGCAGTAGAGTTCACTTTACGGCAAAGCTCAGCATCTTCTATAAAGTGGATAATCGTTTTGGCTTAGATTTACCTGACGGATAGTAAGTCGACCTTATGAAAATCAAAACGTGGTCACCTGTTTACTGAATGCAATGTTATTCGTTTTTCAAATTCTAATATTAATATCGAATTCTTTTTAGTCGAAACGTAAGTGACGACTTATCAACAGGTAAGATCGCTGCACATCGGAGATTAGATCTATTGTTCCCATGCTCCTTCTGATCATAATTTCGTTCCGCTTCACTCAAAGCATACATGATAGCCTCCACGCATTCGCTGCTAGGACAATTTGCAGCTCCGAATCACAGTGTGTCCGCAGCATCTCTGTGCTAAAAGTTAATCTCAGCTTAATGAAACTTTATTGCATTCTACAGACCAATCCCATGAAACGTTTTTTATCACAAGTCGATTGAGTGGTGTACAAACAGTGCGAAGTAAATACAGAAATGCATCGCGATAGCTTATCAGTCTGAGAAACGATCGCAATAAAGAAACCTCTTTCTGGGCTAGCATCGACTGAATTAACAGTTTGTAGCCATGGTTAGGATGACGTTAATAAAAAAATAAAAACAAGATTCACAATCCAAGAGCAAAATTTTATGCTCGTACTAGTATCTCGTATAACAATATCAACGGAATCAAAATATCGATATAAAAATTTTATTAGTATTAATAATATGATTAATTCTCAAAAATATGGTATAACAGACAAATGATTTGTAAATAGCTCTCAAAACTAATGGAGAGGAGTGCGTAGATCATTCTAAACCTGGAGTAGATACGATTTCCTTTCCAGAGAAAACGAAACCAAAAATACGTACAAAGATTAACCGTAGGAAGTTTAGCAAAAAGAAGGCGCCTTTTTAAGCGGCTGTACATTATAAATTATTTCTAAAGTAGCACTAATCTATGCACACAGCTATTTACATTTCGCGGTGTAATCCAAATCTTTGTCTTTGAGTTTGTACGGGCAAATTATTCAGGCAAGGACAATTTTACGAAATCTATTTTGGACAACCAACAAAAGTCTGTTGTGTTTTAGATGTTGGGCTATTTCTGCAGATGCGTTTTGATTCAAGATTTTCAGATGAAGGCAATTTCATTGGGGTGAGAAATCTAACATAAGATCAGCAAAAGCGAACGAATTATTTTATCGTAATTTGCGTTTGTCATTACCTGAACAGTGTCCTCCCAAAAAGAAGACTGCTAAAAACAATGAATTTTTGGCTGTTTGCCGTCATCCGGGGTAGACACTTAGATCAGGTTCGGTGAGCCTTGAAACAGTGGTAAAGTGATAAACAAAGTTATACTTGTATGCCACTATTTCATTGGGTTTTTACGAAGAACCACAAAATTCAGGCAAAAACCGGGAGTGATGTGTATGGGATGGGGATGTGAGCACCACAATATACAATGAGTTTCTGTTTAGCTGCATCTCGATTATCGAAGTCAGTCGGGAGTCAGGATTGGTGCCAGGCTTGATTTAACGATATTTTTGTCACTCTGTGAATAATTACCACCATTTTTGCACGTGCATGAGTCAGCACTAATTTGCTGGCGATAGAAGCGGATATTATTTTTTAAACAACATCCTCTCGTTGTTGGTGGAGCACTGATACTCAATCTATATGAACGAATGAGTGGAAGTTCATGATTAAATACCGTTGTTGTAGGATCGGTCAAAGAGTGGAATTTCAATACAAGTTGGCAAAGAAGGTAAGTGAGTTTCTCCAGTAATGTAAAACATGCGGTTCTGCAGTTTGAAAAGTGAATGTTTTTTTAGTTCGACACTAGTTAGTCATCTGCCGATGCTGGTCGACTTTGTCTCATTAGTCGTTATCGAGATGGCTTACTTCAGAGCACCTTATTGATTGTAATTTGGCATGGTTTCCATTAGGTTGTATAATTTCGCAACGAAAGATGTTAGCAGACAGACAGCAGTGTATTGATACATAATGTTCCCAAGAGTTAATGCGATTACGACAAAAATGAATGATTCACATGAAATGACGGGATTCGCAGTTTGATCAATTTTTGTGAACTGAGTGCCAACAAGAATGTGTGATTCAGTATCATTATCACGCAACATGAGATCTACGTAAATGGAGTGTCAGCAAACAGAGAAAAATTATGACTGACAAATGTGTAGTCGAGCTAACCAATGCGTAGTCACGGACTCATTAATTGGTAGTAGATAGAATGAGAACGCGATTGATCGGGAAGTGAATTAAAACTCGTGGACCGTCAGGTCGCATTTATTATAAAAATATCACACGTAAAATATTAATTCCGATCGAAAACTTCTCAGATAGATGTATTACCGGAAGAATTCGAGGAAAGTGTGTATTATTCAAAATTGGTTATCGATTTGAGCGAAGTGCTAAAATGAATGAACAACTGCTACACATCATTATATAAAACAAAAACAAACATGAGAACAATTATTTTCATTATCACAGACGACACCATCGACTGCTTTAATAATATTAACTTTCTTGAAGATTAATGTGTTGCTCACGCCCCCTTTCCTTATACTCGATTGTCACAGCTAAATAGGTTTCGTACCTAAGTGTGGGGGATGTCAGTACCAAATTAAGTTGGTCGTTCATAAGCTTGACCACGAATCACTATGTGATTCTGTGTTTGAAAATCGTGGTTCATTGTACGAACCCTATGTAACAGTGGCATACAAGTATAACTTTGTTTCTTGTAGATACTTTTGTGACTGATGTACCGAATTACCTATCGATTCAGTGTACTCCAATCGAGTGTATATGCTAATTCACAAACTGTTGCTATTGGATCACGTGAACGTAATTCGGAATCGCTGAACCTCTTTTCCTATTATCGTAATCAAACTGAAATTAAAATATTTAGATTTAGATTTGGATTTCAATCAAACAGCAAATGCTCCAGCAAGCATTCAAGCACACACCATGCGTTTTTTATAAGGTCATTTTTTGTCAACCTCACCATAATACATGTAAGTGAAAAGATGTCCTTATACTGTTGATACGACCAACCTGTTCAATCACATGTGCCTAAACACATGAAGATAGGGTTTAAACCAATGATCATAAACAAAAATTCTCATTTGCATGCATTTCCATTGAACATTTTAAAACAATGTGAACTTCCACCGAACAGAAAAATAGCAGCTCATTTAAACACTTGAATTAACTTATCCGAATCGCGCAACAAGACAGGGTTACATTCAGTTATTTGTTGCGTTGTGATCAGGCAAATTTCCAATGTGTTACAATTCTCTTTCGCTTCCAAAATGTTTTCAAACTTTAGGATTCAAGAATTTCTGGTGAAAATAACCCTCAAGCTTAACGATCAAAATTGGATAGTGAAATTTCAATCATTATAAATAAATAAATCTTAATCATGTATTGGTAAGTATAGTTCAGTTAAGTGAATACAAAAATCAGTTAAAACGTAATGCAAGAATTATGTGCTCAAGTTTTGAAGAAATGTCTCAACGCTGGAAGTGAAAATAATAGTTCCGCGAGTTGCATTCCAAAGGACGTAGACACGTACCAAATAGAAATATCGGCGACTGTCAAAACACGAAAACCAAACTCATCAAACTTTAATATAGAACGCTCATGTAAAATGTAAATAGTTGTGTAAACTATTTTAGCAAAAGATCAAGTGTTCTAGATTGCGTTAGTTACTTCCCACTTTTCCGAAAGCTGCTACATATTTTCTCAATACAGTCGTTTTAAAGAACACTGTATATTCTCGAGTACCGAAATCTCAAATAATAATTGAACGAAAAACAAGCCAGTAATATATCTTCGATAAATTTTGAGATAGATAACTTATATCTGGTAATAGACTTTGTTCAACTTTTAAAGGCAAGCACTAGCAAATATTCCTTATTGTCACTCCTTCATTGGTCATTAAAAGTTAGCTTGTTTTCCCGGTTAGCAATTATTTTTACTCCGAACCTCCGCGCGTTCAAGTCTGTTAATAATAATTTAGTCTATTGTCAGTGATAAAATTCTCAAATAGTCAATAGATAATGAAAAAATTCACGAATTGATAAAAATGTTACACTACCCCAATGCGCTAATACTGTGATTAATTCGTCAATAGTGAGTCGAAAATGGTGAAGAAACCTTTAAAAATTTCTTAGGATCAACGACTGGCTAATGACGGTACATAATATATTGACATGATGAATTTAAAAATATCATTTAATAAATTAAGTAAAAATAATTTAATCTTCTATTAACACAGGCGAGCAACGTGTTACTCACAATCACTTTCCCAAGATCATATCCACGCATTTACTGCTCATCGATATTAGCAAATGTAGAATGTGACAGTTTGAAAATTCTTCTCTCACTCATTTGCACTGTACACTCAAATTCTGAAGTAAAATATGTGAAGAAACGTCTTGGTAGTCGAAAGTGTGAAAAACAGTCTGCAGGCGGTCAATATAATTTGCATTCAGGTAACTTGGCTTTTTCTGACACATTATTAGAATGTTCCGCTGCATTCATCGATGAAGCCATTGAATGCAAACATGCACACACCCGTAGTCTATGGAGAGAAAGCCTGGGTTCCACAGTTGAAGAAATAACGCTACTCGCAAGTCAACCAAAAAGCTTATTATAGTTTATAACCTTCGAGTTAGAAGGCAATTATCTAGATTTCGATTGAGCACTCTCGATTAAACTCGAGAATAACCTATCTGAGTTCCCTATGACTCAGACACCTTTTCAAATTTGTTTCCAGTCTCTCAAAATACGCAGTCTTAATCTCAACTTTCAAATACCACATTCTCTCCTAAACTGTCGACAGAACTTATATTTAGCCAGTGTAAACTTCCTATAGCGAACCTTCATAAATTGTCATCATCATATTGAAATGCTTTTCGAAGAAATGGTACGAACTGTTATGTGAAATGATACTGTGTTGGCCCCACTACATTTGAAAACTTTAGTGCTACCGTTATACTCACGAACTTAAAAACAATTATACCTAAACAGTCGATTTCGACCGACATTATTCATTCTATGTCATACGGGGAATTGTTTTTTGGCACATTCGAAGTACATCGATCAAAACATGAATATATGATTGGGTATATTTTGCATATATCCCCTATGATAACACCCAAATATTTGCTCGATTCACCACTTAATAACCCTAGTTATAATATTGAAGTAATACTAACAAAGAAAAAATGCATATAATAGATCACATATTTTCCCTACAGTGATTTACACCAGACAATAAATCTCCTCGGAAAGAACATATTAGCATATTATCTAAAACTGCTTTAAATTGACGGAGAATGATATTCATTTGTTTGATAAGTAATCGCATATATATGTAAAAACTCTTTGTGAATATTTATAGTTTGAATTTCATATATCTATATTTTTGTCGCCCGCTGGGTGCCATAAGATTGGGGAGAGAAAATCACTTGACACGAAGAATATCCGTTGTAAAATATTGTATGTGAACATGGATTTCGCGGTTTTTAAAATCGAATGCCTGATCTGAATGCCTTTCATCCCAAACCCTCCATGATATCTGAAAACTTGATTTAATGTAGTGATTAATTAGTGTTCACTTTGAGCAAATTTAGAATAATTCCATGTTACATTATATTCTCCTAAGTTGGTAGTCATTTCCATCTACCGAAAATATTACCATTATTTATGCTAAATTTTTCTCTGAGATACATCAGTATATATCATATGTAATTCAAATTATTCGAAGGAAATCATTGCGTTTGATATTCTAAAAATTATCTCACCTAACAGACCTCTAGGCCATTTATAACACCAATGTTATCAAAGCTAAAAACTCACGCTTCGATAGAAATAATTAGCCTATAACACTCGATTTAATTTATTTAGCTTATAATTTCCAAAAATGGAAGATGCTTGTTTGGATAACCGTAGAATTTTACCATTCAAAGTGAAAGCTACAAAAATTTTATAGAGATATTTTCTAAATTTTAAGAGGCAGTGGGCCATCAACAGTGTTTTTGCATCAAATGTTCAGCGTGTCCTTTCAAATAAAACATACTCGTGTATTATGTGTTAGTTTATGGTATATATTGTAAAGTTGGACTGGTTTATATGGAAAGTCATACGATTACAGATAAGTTACACTCATTTGTTCTATATAGATTCGTTGGACAATGATTTGCTCTTTACTTCTTCGTAATTATTGACCGAAAGAGACTAAGACAGCACTGCATTTTCAAGACATGTTCATGTATGCATTCATGATCTGCGAGCATGATTTGAATTTTGCCCAAATTAAAAGTTTAAGTTGTTGGATGTCATTTGATGATTTTTCTAAACGTTTGTATTTTGTAGTTAGGTTAATGAGTTAGCGCTATAAAATATAATAAAAAAAATTGTAACTGCATTTTTAATTTAAATTCATTAATTCTATTATACATGCGTTTGGACACGTGATTGAACAGGTAGTTCGTACCAGCCTTACACAACAGTGGCAATCAAGCGCTACTTGTTTACCATTTCTCCACTGTTTTAAGCGCATGCTGATCCTGATCTTACTGTCCTCAATCAACGAATGCAAACAGCATGACCAGGTCGTGCCGTGTGTGATGGAAATACATGCAAATGAACATATTTAATTTCAATAATTCATTCAATTTATAGAATTTGTCCATCTTGACTGTCTCCTGTAAAATGTTTAAATACAGTTGACAGGGAAATACTTCTTCGCACAGTACCCACTACACGTTTGTGTCGTTTAAAGTTTTACCACATATAGAACTTTGGCGGCACTCTTCTTTCTAGCGTTTAAAATTACGTGCAACAGTTTTGAAAGAAAAAATAAGTAAAACAGAACAACAGGAGCAAAACTAAACTTTGCTAAACATCTGCCTAATTAGTAATAGATGATATATTGTCAAAAGCAACATAAAGCACTGCAACGCGAAGTTAATTCGTTAGACAATTGAAATTTCAGTGGAGCGCAAGACTGACATTGAAGATGGACGTGATCAACTTTTCAGTTAGCTCATAATCGAGGAAAATATATTTTAAAATGCCATCAGCTCATTAGAAAAACATTCACCTGCGCACTACGAATAAT
>JACCGJ010002117.1:0-12264 GCA_013407085.1 Atriophallophorus winterbourni
TGCCGCCATAAACGATCTCGTTTACGGATAAACCGACGAACTCGAGGAGTCCACCATGGCGGCCTATGATACTTTTTCACGACTTGCAGCGGAACGTGCTTGTCTTGCAACTCCATTAGATACTTACAAATTTTATCCCAGTTTCCACTTACATTAAAATTGTTAGAGAAACGAAAAAAAAAAGATTTTGAAGTCTGTATAAGAAAATCACAGTCTACAAGCCTTACGTTGCGTCTAGGACGAGCAATAGGTTTGTGAAAACGCATACCGCTTTGAAACTTATCATTACGTGATCGATTTTTCCAAGCGGTGGTAGGTATTTTAAAAGTCTAACGGCTTTGGGCTGTGACGACAATACCAGGTCGAGAGTGGATGGAGTACATCCATTAGGAAAACTCGTAGGATCACTAACATGCTGATACAACGTATGATCATAGAGCCATTCGAGAAACATTTCGGTTTGCTTGGTGACTAAACGTACAGGGACGGCCCAATTTATGTCTGGAAGGTTGAAATCACCTAAGATGAGTAGGCTGGGAGCTGATTGAAACAACCTTTCGAGCGTCTCAATCAGCTGTGTAATATCCTGCTGGGCTGCATCACAAGCAATTGTGATGGCTGACTTGTAGCAAGTCAGGATACTCGGAACAACCTAGAAGTTTTCACTATTTAGGGATATACCCGTTCAACAGTCAAGAGAACCAAAGCTACAGTGGATGGGGATTAAACCAAGAAGATTCTGTTCGGTTCGTTAAAGTGCTTTTTAAATCCGAGGGAGTATAGATAAAAGTAAAAAGCTGAACATGTAGAAGAGCATCTGCCTCTGAACTAGAGTTAGGTTTACGGTTTATGCACTTACCACGTGTTGAAGCGTTTAACTTGCAAAGTGTATCGGCATTAAATTGTCTGGTATTTTGTCATTAATCATTAACGCCACTGATTTTGATGACAAAGTTATGTCATCGTTTGTATTAACACTAGTCGAACACAAGTAGCATTTACCTGATTTTGAAAACATTCGGGCTACTGTGATGGGGCAATAGCCATGAGCACTAATCATGAAATTTCGGACGAGATGAAAAATATCACATTCAGGCAGGGCGCAATTGCAGCGAGCACCAAAAAGTTTGACAAAGACACATAATCAGATTTCGGAAAGACTAAAATTATAATGGTTTGAGTGACATCTTTTGAAAAACGTGAAGATGAACAACATCAGTTTTAATCGAACGATATACAATTCTTCAAGAATGTTAAGTCCTTAAATCGAACGTCTGTTAAAAAAAGTAATGAATAATCTGATGAAAGTGAAAACCAAGATCGACACGTCCATGACAATTTTGTAATTACCGTATTTTTCGGACTTTGCGGCGCACCGGATTATAAGACGAAGTATCAGTGAACGATCTGTTTTCATATATAAGACGCACTGGATTATAAGGCGCATAAAGCGAAACAAAAATAGTCAGATAGGTCAGACTTTATTCAAATCATGAACAATAACTGTCAATATTACATTAAAAAGTACACTAACTTTTTCAGTCATTCCTCTTCTACGAATCCATCAAATTCCTCGTCTTCGGTGTCAGAATTCAACAGTTGGGCGATTGCGGCATCAAGCACGCCCGGATCCCTCTCGTCATCATCCGATTCACTCTCATTGCTGTTGCTTGGTTGATTCACGCCTTAGTGAAAGCTCGGACAACTGTAGAGACCGATACTTTAGCCCAGGCGTCGACGATCCATTGGCAGACAGTGGCGTAACTAGCCCGGCGTTGCATACCTGTCTTGGTAAATGTGTGCTCACCTTCTGTCATCCATTGCTTCCATGCGGCTGGCAATTTAGCCTTGAACGCCCTATTGACACCAATATCTAGCGGTTGGAGTTCTTTGGTCAATCCTCCAGAAATGATGGCCAGCTCCGAATTAGCAAAGTCTTGCTCTCAAAAATGACCATGGGTGGTAGTTTCTGACCATTCGCCTGGCAACCAAAAACGACAGTGAAGGAAGATTTCTCATTCCCCGTGGTGCGTATAGATACAGTAGACGTCCCTGTTTTTCTACGGTACGGTTCATGGGGATGTCAAAGGTGAGAGGGACCTCATCCATGTTTTTGATGTGGTCAGAATGGATCTTCTTTTCTATGATCTTGTCCTTGCAGTAAGTGCGGAAGATAGCTATCCTTTCATTCTAATCCTTTAGCAGTTGCTGCGAAGTGGTAGTTCTTGTGTGGATGGAGAGATGACGCCTCATCATAAAACGGAAGCACCAAGAGGGACCTCCTTGAAATTCGTCTATCTTCATATCATCGCTGTTGCCTCAAGTCGAATGGAGATTGTAGAGACACTTCTACCTGCTCTTCTCTGTTCAGTAATCCACTGCTCAATTTTGTCCTCTAATTGTGGTCATCTTGCTTTGTTCCCTCAGAAACTCTTCTTCGTCTTCTTTACTTGACGCAGGTCATCTTCTTGTTTCCTCCACTTCCGTACCATTGATTCATTAATGTTGAATTGTTTCGCAGCTGCTCTATTCCCATGTTGTAGTGCGTGGCTGATAGCATTGAGTTTGAAATCCGCATCGTAAGCATCACTCTTAACATGTGCCATTTTGGATGTTCAAGCACCGTACGTACGAGGAATAATGGTTTCGCTAAGTGAAAGAGTATTATTTTAATCGCTGAATAGTTTCATGTTGATCTGTTGTTGATTGTTTGACTCTGACCCCAAAATAAGTCTGTCTAGACAGCATAAAAAGCCGACTCCACGACCATCAGTGATTATTCTTCTACAATCAAGATGAGTGACATCGTCACTTACCAAAGTCGTAATAAAACATTTTGACAGATTTTTCAGCGCAGTGTGAACATACACTATTCATACATAAGGCACATCTGAATATAAGGCTCACTGCCGATTTTCGTACAAATTAGTGTTTTTATGTGCGCCTTATAGTCCGAAAAATACAATACTTCATTTGCCTGTATGAAATTGTTATGTGGATCATTGTCGAGTGCATAATAAACGCGTTTGAAAAATCGGGATTCTCTTTGTGGAGTGGCTATCAGCATGAATACTCATCGTCCAATCAGAATGCAGTAGCTGTCAGTGTATCTATCTGTGTATTCTAATTTTCATGAATGATTCATGTTTGTTGACGTGTAGTGAATACACATGTGTCGCTCTGATCTTGACTTTTCTACATGGTGACGAGGGTGATCGACGAGAAACCGTCGGATAGAACTGACAACGCCCGTTTTAGCGGCTTTAATGTTCGACCACCGGCAACATTCACAATGGATGGTGATGAAGGATTGGCAGAGAGATGGAAACTGTGGAAACAGAGGTGTAGCGACTTTCGGACGTTGGCGAACCTGACGAATACCGATAAAGTGTATCAAATGGCGACGCTGAGGAATGCGTTTGGTGATCAGGCGACGAAGTTCATACAGTGTTTCACATTTGATGAGAACGAAGATGCAGATGACTGGGAAACAATCATCGCGAAGCCTGAAGAATATTGCCTCGGTCAAGTGAACGATACATTTGAACGATATAAATTCAATTGTCGCGTCCAAGATGCCGATGAGCCGATCGAACATGAAAGAGATCCAGAGCCTCCAAACGAAATAAATTTGCGCAACCGCACAGTACGTAAGTTCATTTGAAAAACGGAAGGATGTGGAGTGGCTGTCAGCATGAATACTCATTGTCCAATCAGAATGCAGTAGCTGTCAGTGTATCTATCTCTGTATTCTAATTCCCATGAATGATTCATATGTTTGTTGACGTGTAGTGAATACACATGTGTCGCTCTGATCTTTACTTTTCTACACTCTTGTTCTGTGAGATTAGTAGGTGAACACGATTAGCGTCAAAAAGCTTGCCCACATGGATATATTAGGTCGCAATCTTCAAGTAGCTGTGAAATGCGATAGGTACTTGGGCCGACGAGACGGAACTGTTGTGTTTAGTGGCTAGAGGTTCGCTATCTGCCAATTTTTACCTGTAATGAGATGCACTCAACACGTCTGCCTTTCACAGCTCCCTTACACGATTATAAGCCTCGTCATCCTAATCTTTAAGGAACAGGTTGTCAGTCATCACTACAGTTTTGTGCGTGTGAGCCAATGCGCGGATAGGTGGTTGTTAATGGGTGGTAAAACTAGCACAGCTGGTTCGATGCCATCCAACAATAAATTAAAACGTAAAATTTAACATAGAATGATGCGTTGAACCTCGCGAAATTATTTTTTCAAGGATTCACTATTCTCAACCTTGAAATTGTGTATTACCACCTAGCGATTTAAAAAAGTTCCGTTGTATATAAACTGTCTAGAGCGATGAATTTAGTCAAAAAATTTGCGAGCGCAAAATGGTAATTACACACAATTCTGTACGTTTTAAATGTTAAATTCTGTTTTCGATTGCAAATCTGGAAGATTGAAGTCGACCGTGCGGAAAAACTAAGCACTCGGGTCGTTAGATAATTATTAAGTGGACGTGAATAAGTTTGTTAGCATGTGTGAAAGGATTTGTGAACCATTCATTTCATACATTTGGCGAAACAAAATGAATGTGACTACTCATCAGTAACACGTCTTTTGAAATGTTTCCAAATTTGACTACGACTGTCCAAATTACAGCACCGGACTGTAGTTTCGCTCTTATTGGAGCTCTAAAGCAGTGCATATCCTCTGCCTCAGGTGGGATTAGAATCGCTGATCATCACCATTATAAACCCACGTCTTAAGATCTGGGCTATCGTACACCGTTTAATCGATCGTGATTAAGCGTTCGTGAATTTTGCCCGAGAATTACACATTGTCCGCCGAACAATAGTGTCGAAGTCAGCGACCTCCGTTGTGGTCGCTCAGACAATCTGATCTCAATGTTAACCGGTCCCATCAGATACAGTGTATGCTAACACCGATTAATCTGATAGGCTGGTCGTTTCGCGTTTGTAGGACAATTCGTTTATAATTTTGTGACTACTCATAAGTACGAAGTCTTTTGAAATGTTCCCCACGGTCCATAATTGAAGCACTGGACTCGAGTTGTACATTTATTGGAGCTCATCGGGAGCGTATATACTGTGCTTCGTGTCGGACTCGAATCACCGATAATCCTCACTATAATCCTACGAGAAACTGCAAGCGGTCAAGTTTATTATCTTCTGCAAAGTTCTCATAGTTCCAGTAACTTGTTTGTTGAACAGCGGAACTTTGTTTCACTTCATTAAACCATATCATTATAATTAATGGGTTATTTGACGTAGATGATCGTTCAACTGGCGCTGAGCCCGACTATTGCGGAGTTGTGAAGCGATGTCGTGTCAAGCAGCGAACAGATCGCCATCTGACTAAGGCGGCGATGTTTCCTTGAGCGGAATTGTTCAGGTGATTCCAACGAAGAATTCACCAAAATGAACGTTCACGTCCTCACAATTGCATCAAATAAATCTAAATGCAATTCATATTGTGCTATCGTGAGGCTGTCTTTTCGGATGGAGTCATCAGATTATTTGATTTGTCGAAGTAGAGCAGCTCAAGCGTTTTGATACGGAGCGAATTCGAAACAGATATTTATGCGTTCACGTCCCCACCTTACAAACCCGTAGAAGAAACTGTCCGCCCCACGTGCCACTTCTGTGATGACTAAACGGCGTGACCACTTGATCTGATGTACTGGAATACATTCCTAATATTTCCTACAGATCATCATTCCCGGAGGGTTTTCGAACTGGCAACCAGTTTGCGATTAATAATCCTTCGTGATGAATCATGTATGTTATCAGCAGGAACCAACCAGCGATGTTTTTGGCGACTACTCATCAGTACCAATTCCTTCGAAATATTCACAAAGTTGATCACGACAGTCCACAATGGAAGCACTGGACTCGAGTTTCGCTCTTATTTGAGCTCATCAGCAGTGCATATCCTGTCTCGGGTCTGACTAGAACCCAGGACCTTCACCATTGTAGTCTCATGCCTTACGGCCCGAGCCAGCGTTTGACCGATCACTATTAAGCCTTCATAATTGTTTCTCCAGAGTGGCACATTTGAGTAGCGTCATATGCCCGACCAGTCGAGAAGGAGCCAGCAAAATCTGTTGTGGTCGTCCAACCGATCTGATCTCCTTGTCAGGTCTTCCCATCAGATACAGTGTAAGCTAAGACTGATTTAATCTGACGGTGCCAGCAATGCCCAATTTGTTGCAAAGAAAAATCGCAGAAATTGAGTTTTTGACTACACGGGAAGTCATCACACAAATCCTCAACGCGGCTTATTTCAAGGAAGAGGGTATCACAATCATCTCCCAGGGAACTCCAGAAAGATGCAACATCAAACTAGTTTGAAAATTGGGCCACATTCACCTGCCTTGTCAAAGTCCTAGGTTTAACACCAAATCGCATCAAGAGCTTATCAAAGACTAACACATTTTAAAACCGTAGCCAAGAGTCTAGTATGAGTGGTGATCTTCCACACAAACCTGCCACGAGTAGGCGATAAGGGTTAAAATGCGTGAACTTACTTGTGTTCGACTAACTCCTCCTGGTGGATGAGTCGACTTCAATGAAGGGTATTGGGTACAAAGCGGCGTCCCCAGCACCACTCGGCGTTTGTTTGAGTCAGCTTCTCTAGTCTTTACACAACCAAGTGCGACCTGCAAGGCAGCAGGGAGTTTCCGGAAAGAGGTGGTGGGCACCAACTAACCGTCTACCAGACTCTGTTCCAGGTTTTTCCTCAGGGTTTTCTCCCGAAGCCTTTCCCGCGATTGGATATACCACAAGGTTGAAAATCAGGGTTTTCCTTCCTTTAGATGAAATCCCCTCCCCGGCTAACGAGCTACATCTGCCCGAAGCAAACTGGTTTTCAGGCGCTAGTCACTCGCCCCTTCTCCTGTTGGTAGAAGCAGTTCCGCCGGGCTCGGGAGCTACTCGTGCAGGCCAGAAGCTTGACTTGGTTGTCAGAGGCTATTTGAGGCCTTTGACAGAAATTTCCCAGGAAAACAGTGACGCATAAATGGCGGAAGAGAGTAGTGGCAACAAGAAAGCATGGGCACAGAGCACGAGCAGCCTTTCGTCATTATCATTATGATGGCAATCGAGACCGCTATTTCCATTCAAGAATCGCTCGTTTGAAAATCGAAGACTCACACGCTATGATGAAGATACCACTCCTTGATGCAACTTCAATGCATTCTTGTAAATTTCCCTACAGCCCGGGATCAGCCTAAAAACTAAGACGCGTGTTTATCAAGCAGCGATCCGCCCTGTGCTGCTTTATGGATGCGAGACATGGCCTTTAAGGTCACAGGATGTACGCACATTAGAAGTGTTCGACCATTGGTGCCTTAGGGTAATCTTGGGCATCCGATATACTGACCGAGTATCTAACGCAGCCGTACGAGAGCGTTGCAGCGGACTATCTCCACTTTCCGTTCACATACAACGGCGAAGGCTGCAATGGTTTGGCCACGTCCTCCGAAAGACAGACACAGCACTTCCAAAACTCGTCATCGACCCCAAACCCGTTCGCACCTGGCGTCGGCGGCAAGGTGGTCAAGTGAAAACCTGGCTGTCAACTGTGAAAGAGGATGTAGACACCCTGGGTCTGCGTACCGTCTACGGAGTTCGCAGGTGGGAACGAGACTGGAGCACGATCTGCAACGATCTCGCCTCCGATCGACGTGCGTGGGCTGGTGCGATCCGAGACATCAATGAAGCCGGCTAATCCACTCGTGGAGCCAGCCGCACAAAAGTAAAAGTAAGCTTATCCTCGACAACGCCAGAGCTACAATCTAGTCCATGCGTGGGCAGCAACCGCAAACAGGTTGTGGGATTTATTGCGATATCGACATTTCTTGCAAAGGACTTTGCAGTCTTGTTGTAAAAAGGTGGCTCAGTCAGTCAAAACGATTTTGACACCAGCTAGACCGACCGACCAGCAAGCACTGCGACGCTACGCTCATCGGAATTGGGAACCCACAAGTAAAACCCATCCGCGTTCGAATACAAGACACATGGTAAGCGAGAAAATATCCAATAATAATAATAATAACAAATATGGTGACAAACATCGCACAAAGAGCAGGACAAAAGAGAGACAAGTATGTCAATGTCTGCGTATGAAAACGCCTCATCCAATAGAGCGAGAGAGAAAGAGAAATCAAGCCAAAATCACAAACAATGCTAGAAAGGCTGTCTGTGGATAAGGAGGAGGAGCAAGGGACAGGGGTAGAGATCAGCGGGGGGTGGGGAATTTATACAACATGTGCGAATCCTGAGTAGCGGGAGGTAGTGGGTGGTGGTTTGACAGTCAGTGGTAGCATGGGGGGACAGTCTGAAGAGCTTCGAATGATGTTCGATCCGTTTGCGTGTTCTGGAAATGCGTGAGAAGACACGAGTTAGGCAAGAAACACAAAAAATATGGAGTCAACTAAACCTGAGGGACCCATTGTATTAGCATGTGATTCGCAGTAGACAAGGGGAGATATCGAGGAAGTTCCCTAAACGTATGTATGTATGAAATCACAAGTTTGCATCCAGGCCAAGTACCGCACAGTCAGACAATGTGCAGGCTGCCCAGGCCTAGATAGATTTATGAGAAAATTGCTATGAGACTCTAGCGTGTTATCGCATACAGCTCAGTATTTAGCGCGGTGGCCAAACCGTCACCTTGCATAGGCAGTTAAAAACCCTTACTAGTAACCTTTCCAAAGTCGGCGCAGCGCGTCTTCCAGGCTGGTGTCCCCATGATCAGATATCGCAATGGTTAGTTACGCTTCAGGATATGTTCTGAAACAGTGTTCAATGGCGGTCTTGCACCAAGCATTTTCATGGAGTGTTTGCTTAAGCTTGTATGTTGTCAAGCGGAGTGACGAGAAAAGCTTGTTATGATACCTGTCAGTGAAAGCCGCAAGGAAGCTGCCATGCTGATGTCGCTCTACCCGTTCACCAAAACTTGTTTGAATGAATGTTCCATTCGAGGTGTAGGCATCTCATCCCAGTTTGTTTGTGCTTACTCTTCTATAGAATCCGTAGCTATTTAAGTCCCACCCTTTCCCATCTTTTAGGATTTTACTTTTTCATGGTTGTATGGCAGTTAAGCATTCGGTACGTGTTACCGGTGTATTGCTGTCTTTAATGATGATGCGTAGTACAGAAATACGGCGAGCGTGGTGCAAATTCATCGAGTTGTCATTTTAAAAAATGAAATAAAATGGCCCCAACGAAACTAGTTACAAGTTTGCGGGGGAAAAATCATCGGTATTCACATTCAAATCGGCACAATGTCAAGAAAATTAATTGAAACCTCCGAGTCATCTTCAGAGATGCCGTAGATCTAAAGCTTCCAAACGAAATGGTTAGCCAAGTTTCAAGAAACATTATCAAAACCAATCATGTCGCTCTACAAACGAACATAGTTCTATACGACGAATGTGCAATCGTGCAGTACTTTGTGCTGTGCAGCTACTAACCGTGCTAAATTGATTGACCACAGGTAGTGAGCTGCATGCTGAAACAGGCTGGAGTCTCACTACCAGTTCTTGTACTTTTTTCTTTCTCATGTCTGTCTAGGCCTGGGCAACCTGACAGTATCTTAGCCCACATGCAGTCTCTGACTGTGCGGCACTTTGCCTGGATCAGGCTTGTGCTTTCATACCATACCATACTATATAAACCAGAGACACGAATATTCTGATTCCTCCAACCCTAAGCGATACTTCGTAGATATCGATGATCATACGTAGTCATACAACTGAAATGAACTTCATCTTGTATATCCGATGTATGTTATACTTTTATCGATCAATACCACATGATTGGTGGAGAAGAAACATGATTGAATGAACTGTTTCCGAAATGAAACTACTCAAGGAACCGAGAACATCATGGCGCTGTTTCGAGCGAACCGGTTAAGGGCGAGTCGCCTAAATTCCGATGGAAAGCACGGTAAGTATATTAGCGTGAATAAGCCTTCGAAGATTAACACCGCATAGGGAATCGCAGATCTGAGAGAGGCGAGCAGGTTTCCGGTATAACAGATGCTGTGCCGACTATATTTTTACACTTAGATGGATGTCCTGTCGTTTCGGAAGACGGGGTGCACCGAGTTCTTTTAATTCTTCTGTATAGAGGGTTGCCATGTGTAAGCCGCATCACATTCTGTTCATTGACGTAGTCCAGCCATTGACACGATCGCCATTCAGATGAACGGGTTTCATTTAACGGTGGATTGCCTTTCCAAAACGGCCGGCACGCATTTATCAAGTGCATGTTTCGATATTGCGACAACACCGACTGAGATGGTTCGGGCACATCCTGAGACGCTCGGACGCTGAATTAACCAGGGTGACACTATCGCCGACACCCTGCGCAGAATGGACAAGTGAAGACTTGGCTCGCCACCGTGAGATCGGATATGGAGCTGCTTGGTCTACGATCGGTTTACGGATGGCGCACGTGGGACCGGACCTGGCTTAAAATCTGCGCGGATCTCGCTTCTAACCGCCGAGCGTGGGTGGCTGCAATCCGTGACGTCAACGAAGCCGACTCAACCTCCAGGAGGAGATAGTCGCACAAAAGTAAAGTAAGTAAGTGCATGTTTGAACTGCTCTTCCGTGGTTGTAGCAAATACAGTTCACAATCATGGTGGATAAGATGTACTTCGCAGCAGGCCGTTGAGTTCTCCGCTTGTGAAGCATCACATCATGACCTCGCGTTTCTTCACGAGCGTGAAATACTTCGACAGGTGATTACCATGTTCACCCAGCAAATCATACCTGATTCGGCGATACTCGAGCAGGAACAAGTCGAGTTATCTTCGCTGCACATGTTGAGAACCATCTTTGTTGCACAGCGTTGCATTCGCTCCAGCGTACTACACTCTCCCGTAGTTAGTGGGTAGACAAATGAAAGTCCAAACTCAAGGGTGGTTTGCTGGTAAGGATCTCGAGTATATGAGCGTTTCTATATTAAGCTGAATATTCTGGTACGAGTGTTTGAACAGCTGTCGATAGACCTGCTGCTGAAGTATGCATGATGTACGAAATCACAAGCCCGATTCGGGCTAAGTGTGGCACAGTCATAGACTGCACTGTGGGCTAAGATAATGTCTAGCGGCCCAGTACGAAACACAAATCGCAGAAATATCACGAAAAAACGTTTCCAAAAACCACTTACAGCGGGTTTGGGACGGTGGGTGTCCACAGCGGGAATTTGCAGTTTCACTCGCTCGACGATACAGCGATAAGCAATCGGGGTTAGCTTGTAAACCGTGTGCAGCGGGACTTTCAGGTAAGGCAATTCTTCTGAAAACAAGGGGAGGGGAAAAGCGCCGCTAGTTTGGGATGACACAAAACAATGGGGAAGGGATTTGTAGAGCATTGAGCACAGACATCACGAATCAAACGTACATTCAATCAAGTTTCGTGAACGAGTAGAGCGACATCACCATGACAGTTTCCTTGTGGATTTCAATGCCATGCATCATAACAATCTTTTCTCGTCACTCCGCTTGACAACACACTCCAAGAAGCCTTCTGATTATCATCATCATCATAGACAGCACGTACCGAATGCCTAACTGCCGCACAACCATGAGAAAGTAAAATCCTAAAAGATGGGGAAGGGTGGGACTTAAATAGCTACGGATTCTATAAAAGAGTAAGCACAAACAAACTGGGATGAGGTGCGCCTACACCTCGAATGGAACTTGCATTCAAACAAGTTTCGTGAACGAGTATAGCAACATCAGCACGACAGTTTCCTTGTGGATTTCAATGCCATGCATCATAACAAGCTTCCCTCGTCACTCTACTTCACAACACACTCCAAGAAGATGTCTCATCATCATCATCATCATCATGATAGATAGCATTACATCGGTAGCACGTACCGAATGCTTAACTGCCATACAACCATGAAAAATTAAAATCCTAAGAGATGGAGAAGGAATTCTATAGAAGAGTAAGCACAAACAAACTGGGAAAAGGTGCGCCTACACCTCGAATGGAACATGCATTCAAACAAGTTTCGTGAACGAGTAGAAGACGTCTACAACAAGATTGACACTCAACCCGATTTTCAGCCATATCAACAAGTGTAAAAGTCAAAGCCCTCATTTGTCTGAGACAAGTGAGAGTCTAACGACACTGATGAAGCTATTCAGAGTTAGGGGTGACAAATAATCAACAAGAGACCATGGGATTCATTGTTACAGCATCCGGACGAAATCATACGGATAGAGAACAAACAGACGAC
>JACCGJ010002118.1:0-16786 GCA_013407085.1 Atriophallophorus winterbourni
TGTTTGACAATATTTTAACAATACCATCCGACCTGATGTACATTTTTGTGGGTCTTGTAACGCATAGCTTTTTACCTGCATATAATCTATGAATAAATCTATGAATAAATCACCCACCCATGTGTGTCATATGATTGAACAGTGCCAGTCAACAGTTCAAAAATGGTTCAACATTTATCTGATATTTCAAAACACGCGGAACCTTATCGTGCTGTCCAAGCGCAAACAGCACGAAACAGGTCGTTTTATATTTTTGATGGAAACGCATTCGAATGTCGAATATTTTCATTCAAACCATGAATATCAACTGATCCACAGGTGAGTGGACATACATGGTTGAAGAGATTAGTCGTGCCAGCAATGTTCAATACAAGCTTCGATTTTCAAACTTTGGTTTACAAATGTATTATCACTTTCGTTTTTTTTAATTCCTTGTTTCTTGTGCAGATTCATTTATTCTCCAACCGTCTGCCCCAAATCGGAAGCACGTTCTCCAAGGATTGGTCAGATTCAATGGTGGACGAACTGCGTCAAGCGATGGGCGTGATGCAGCATCATGATGCGATTACAGGCACTGCGAAGCAGCACGTTGCCAATGACTATGCCAGGACGCTTGCACGTGCCAGTAAATCATGCCAGAATGTGATTTCGAAGGGTATGACCAAACTCATTCCCCGCTTGTTAGAGAAAACGGGTGGTGTCCTACCGGTTTTCTGTGATTTACTGAACATCAGTGTTTGCGAAGCAACTGAAGGTTGGAAACCGTATTTAAACTCGACTGGGCAAGGTGGTGTTTATGTGTTAATCTATAACCCGACGGCTTGGAATCTGTGGAGTAAATGGATACGCGTGCCGATTTACATTGAGGAAGAGCAGCGGGATCACGTTCGAATCATATTGCGTAACGTTCGTGATTCACCGAGCACTTACATGACGCATCAACTGGTGCCACTGACAGAACAGACATTGGTCATTCCCGAACGTCACTCATCTAATCGCAAGGCCAACTATGAACTGATCTTCAATGCTGCAGCGACTGGACAACTGGTACCTGCAACGGGATTTTCAATCATTCAACTGACCATCGAAGACACTCGGGCGAGCATGTACGCTCGGCGAAGTAGAATTCGGCGCACATCTAGCAAGATACGATACGCGCATTGTTCTAGAATCACACGCAATCAACAAACTACGAAATTCCAATTGAGGTTAACCGAAGACGATAATCCTTTGACAATCGAAGCTGAGCATCTAGAAACGGGAACGCGACATCAGATCAAATTGGATATGTTCTATTATTTCGGCGAGACTACGGGAGCTCAAGCATCTGGAGCGTATGTGTTCTTGCCCAAGTACAATACAGCCAGACAATCCTTCGATAGACCAACAACCAAGGTAGGTTTTACATCAAATTGCTCAAACGCGGAATATTTATCGTGTATTTATTTACTCGTTCGAGATATTGAAGAGTAATCATCGATAAAACAGTTATCTAAAAAAACATTGTTCTACATGGCAGATGTAAAAACAAACACTGCATAATTTGACTGTCTCAAAGACCTGTGCTTTCGCCTTGTCACCTACGGGAGAGAATGGCAAGCTGTCACAATTAATTTACCGATTATTTCATTAACCTATCATATTCACGGTAATTCTTGGTGTCTAATGGTCCAGGTTCAAGGAAAACCATAGGATGACAGCATTGAAACGGGACTATAGCAAGCAACTTGCACAGATAAATTAGATGACGCAGTGTATAAGGACACTAAAAACGTATGGTTGAATATAATCGCATCCAGTTTAGATTTAACATCATAAAAACTACTTGAATGGTAAACGGTCGAAGGTAAACTGGTCCACGACCGGTTTCTGCCTGTTTGCCGTGATACAGTGGTATAGTAGTAATAAAGGTATATCTAGTCTTCTTCTTATTCTTCTCCCTGTACCTGATCTCACTCTCTCTACCAGAAACCGCTCGTGCTGTGTATGGAATGGGGATATGAGCACCAATATATATTCGTCGATTATAAGCGCCTTGATTGCTTGACATGAATCACTTCGTGATTCTGTATTTGATCATTGTGGTTCATTGTATGAGCCCTACATAACAGTGCCTTTGAGGTTCATGTCTGTTTACTTCAGAACAATTTTTCTCCGAACGCTTCTCAGTCATATAGCTTGAATGAATGTGAGATTAAACTAAACAAATATGTCAAATAAGCTCATTTACATGCATCTCCATCACACACACCCCACGACCGGTTTTGTGCTGTTTGTGCTCATCAGGCAGGGACAGAAGGACCAGGATCCGCATGCGCTCGAAACAGTGGAAAAATGGTAAACAACTAATATGTCATTAATAATTAATTCATAAATCACATCGATCTCTTTCGCAGAGTCATGTAATTTGAGCGTACTCTTTATACTTTTTCCGTTGTATTCACCACCAATCGGCGGTTTTTGTTTAGCTAAACGCTTCTTCGACCATTATTCGCGATTAATCAACTTGATTGTGGTCTACAGTAAAAGCTCACTGAGGGTATAAAGCAAAAGTAACAGAGTAGGTAGAGTGTCTAGTAAGGAGATTGGAGTGTATAGGACGTGCATCATTCGACGGAATCTAAAACACACACGGTCTTTTCAGGACTTTAGATGCGGCAATCTAACAATATCTCTTTATGTAAGCTCTCATACTACAACATTCCGTAAAGATTTGAAGAAAAATATCGTTTATTCTTTAAAGTTCAACTTTCGACAACTCGAAATGAACAGGCAGATTGAATCGTGAATAATACTATTCTGCTTTTTTTTACAATAACGATAACTTTTAATGATGTGTCATCTCATGAATGGCTATCAATCCCATCCTAGTCTCGACCATTTCTTACAAACCCAGTCCATTGTTTACAACGTTTAACTGTTCTCTCGCTGATTCGTAAGCTGTCCACATTAACGCCTTCCAAATCGCGTAGACCCTCTCGATTCATTCTAAACTCCGGATTCGTGATTCGCGTCTTAGTTGGTTATGAAGTTTGGCCAGCCGATGCTTTCTTACAAGTTCCGTTTTACATTGAACAGACATTCTCGGGTCCATGTGTGAAAGAGGTGCATCTTATCTATGATTCGTGGGCCTCCTTGGTGGTGCGTCTTTACAGTGACAGTGAATTGGAGTTGCAATGGACTGTCGGGCCGATTCCGGATGGGTTGCATCAGTTTAGCCGAGAAGTGGTTTTACAATACACGGTTACAGGTGACGCGATAAAGCCATCCACGCCAGGTTAGTTTGTTGCTTATTGTTGTTAGAGCGGACATCAAAGATTGGCGCGAATTTCAGATAGTTTTGAAAACTTGTAGCTCAGGTACCGGATTGTAGTTCATAGTTGTTCTCTTAACTGCTATAGTGGATTGCAAGCTTCGACACTGAGAAGCCAACTAGTCAAGGTCAAGGACACACTGGCTAAGGAGGAAAGAAATAATGTCGTGTAGAGAAACCCGTATTCCGATGGTGAGAAATATTATATCGGACAAACTGGAAGAAAGCTGGAAACAAGGATACATGAACACAAACTGGCTGCACGACATGACCACAAATCCGTAATATTGGTACACACGGATCGAGAAGTTCACGAATTCAATTGGGATAGAACAGACATCATCGCCAAAGGCAGAATTCTTCACATTCGAGAGTTCTTCAAAGTGTGCTATTCGACATCACAATCAATCAACGAACATATTCAATTGGACGGGGTCTACTGACCAATTAGAGAACGCCAACGAGGACATGCAAGAATTCTACCCAATGAAGTTGATGAGGTCGCAACGAAGCAGATAAATGCGAATTTTAGCTTTTGTGCATTTTCACTGTCTTTTGTGACGATTGCAGGCAATTTAGCTTTTGCTCACGTCTAACAATCTTCGTAAATTATCCTTTGTCAGATTTACCCTGCAGAACCTAAATCGTCATTCTAGCTGGGCCGACCCGAGGTGATGGAATATTTCGGTTGTGACGATGTTCTAGGGGGCTTGCTCATCTCGTTCTCGTAGTGGACAGCCGCGGAACTTTTGTAAACATCTTTTTATTGTGTGGTATTAAGGAATATTGTCCGGTCCAGAAGGTTGATGTGACAGAGATCCCATGGTATGGCTCCCGGCACTGCAACGAACAACTAGTATTTTAACTTAACGTTATGTTTATTTTAAATTAAATTTTCAATATCATTTGCCTTTGGTCCCATTTGCCAAACGTTTCATGGTGCACATGTGAGCCAGTGTTAGTTGACCTTGACCGAATTCACACTGCGCTTGGTAAATATGTCTCTCTTTCTACGTGACTCGACACACCCAGGATTTCAATAGGCTGTTTAGAGTTGAAGAGACCGATTAGAGATGGTGGATGGAGTGTTATGTATCCTAATGCGTGATCCTATTGACTGATGCTGAATTATGGAGATAAGGTGTGTCCGAGTGTCACTTTCTAACAATATTGATGAAACTAATGTCTCAATGAGTGTCCTTCAGCAGCCAAAATGCTACCGACACACATATTATCACGGCGTATCCTCCTTTGAATAAATCACGTACACCCATACGTCGGGATCTTTCAGTTTACGGAACACTACGAAGATGCAGCGCTAACTATGTCTCTTTAAGATAAATATGAAATAAGAGGGCATTGTATTTCCTGAGCAAACTTCATCGTTGCACAGGGATAGACTTTCGTTATTCTCGGTAGCGTTATTTACAAAAAAATCATCCGAAGTGTTTCAGATGCCCAGCAATCTGATGGCATTATACTATATTCTTCAGATTTTCACGGATCCAAACACCAAAATCTTTATCTAGAGAGCTTCAAACCAAGCTTTAAAGGAACAGTCTTGCTAAAGACCAACGCTGCGCTTTTGCGTGTGTTAAATGACATATAATTCGTAGCCATCCAAATTGACATGATGTCCACAATACACACCCTCCATGAAGAAACAACTACGGGTCCACATTATCTTTCTCTCTACATGAGTGACTGAATGAACTTGAGATATTCCGCTGGTACCACACCGAATCTGTCCTATCACAAGTATTAAAACCTGTACACCGCTGTGGAAAGTTATTTGAGATTCATGCGTTATGTGAAATGATATCACACGAGCGCCGCTGTTTGCTAATCACCTCCTAATGGGTTTTAAAACCTCGCTAAGGAATTATTAAAACTACATTAACTTGCTTACAAATTTCAATTTTCACGGGTATTTATTCCGAGCCGTAAACTGGAATGCCATGTCACACTGAATTTTATTTCTGTAGAGTCAGCTTCTAGCTGGGTGAAGATCATTCTGCATCGGTAACCTTGACTACATAGAATTAGTCCTGATATTATCAAACCAACTTTGAACTCCAAGCCTTTTTACCAATAATTTATAATTAACTGCTTGTTCCTGATGGCTTCAGCAACCGCGCCAGTGCTTCTCATTGCTGTAATGAGTTTATACAACTCACGTTTGCCCGAAACCAATCGAGAATGGCATAAGTTTCACCACAACTACAAGAAATATCCCTTCTCGTTCACTTCTCGTCACTGTTATTTTTTTCTACCAGGTGAATTCTTCACAGACTCCGCTGGTCGACGATTGATTCGTCGAGTACGGAACCAACGCCCTTACTGGAACATTTCTGAACCGTTTGTGGAAACTCAACCGATCGCCGGTAACTATTACCCAGTGATCAATCGAATCTTGCTCAAAGGAACTCCTCCAACGGATCATTACCAAGCGTCCCAGACACCAGCAATGGGGATGGCTATCTACACGGACCGTCCACAGGGAGGAACTAGCTTGAAAGACGGACAGTTGGAATTGATGCTTCATCGGCGTTTGGTTAGAGATGACGGCTACGGAGTCTCTGAAGCCCTGATGGAACAAGGCGAAGACAGAAAGGGTATGTGTACAAGCACGGTGTTGTTGTATGTACGAAATCACAAGCCTCATCTAGGCAAAGTGCCGCACAGTCATGAACTGCACGTGAGCTAACATATTGTCAAGATGCTCAGGCGTAAACGGATCTGAGAACGAAAATAGAAATGAGAGTGATATTCCAGCCTATTTCCACATTCAGCCCGCTACTGAATTGCGAGCTACATTTTGTAAAATAAAACTCCCGAAAAGCGGTAACCATCAAAATTACACACACTACTTTGTATCACAGTTTTATCTGGCTTCTATCTGACATGGAGAAACTGGTGATCGTTTTCTGGATGACTAAGTTTCATCTGTACTATCATCCCTATCAGGTGGCCCATCTGTCACTTTTATTCACTTATTCTGGAGCAGACATCTTTGTTTTCCGCGTATTTTTACTGCAAACTTGATACCGTTATCCGTACAACTATCGTGAGTCGTGTACTATATGTGTCTTATAGTTTAAACTCGTGTCTACTCACTCACTAACTCACTCAGCCCTCTCCGTGCCGGGTGGCACATGAGGCGAAGACAACTTCACGCCAGTGGTTCCGGTCTGTCGCTGCTTCCGTTGCCGTCTGCACCGTGAATCCTTGTGCATGTAGTTCGCGTTCCAACGTTCTGCACCAAGTTTCCTTGGGCTGTCCCCTTTTCGTTTACCTTGCGGACGCCAGTGAATGGCTACCTTCGTATGCAAACTATGATCCATCCTGCATACATTACCGAGCCACGGATCTGTTGTCTCTGTTTTCGTAGCAATGTAGGTTTTACGGGATAGGGTTGCTAGCCCTAAGCCCAACCCTCCTCCTTTCTCAGACGGGCTTGGGACCGTCCTTGGCCAGTCAAAAATTGTAATATATAGTTTCTTCTATCTCTGAGTTAAAACGAATAATAGAAGACGTGGACAACCAAATTGGCTCCATCTATGGCATCTCCCTGATGGCTGTTCAAATTATATTCAATTGCATCTTTTTGTTACGTCTTGACTACCACCTGGTTAATGAAGTTCACACCCAACACGAGATCTAAACCCAGCGTCTCGGGAGCAAGTGAGTAAACACATTTAAAGCTTTCATATGGTGATATAGGGATACTTGAGATTGTGAATCTTTACCGGACCAACCAAGGGGTTTAATTCGATTGTTCATTATTATGAACCTTGTGTATGACTTTGAGCACATAACATCAACATAGAACGATGTCGAACATCTTTTTATGAAGGCAGAAATAAGGTTTAATTAGTTTGTTGTATTAGTTGATATATTCAAATTGCCTTCTAAAGCTGAAATCAAAATACGCCTCCCGATTGCACAAAAAATACACTGCGGAAACCGCGATGATTATACTGATTTGTTCTTACAATCGAACACCTCGAGTAACACGTACATTTGTTTCTTGCTGTTTCAAGGTTTGATAGCTCGTGGGAGGCATTGGTTACGTTTCAATGAATTGTCCGTGATAGAGAAAGAGGATCCGGTCATCTCTCAACTCATCACTAAAGAACCGATTGTCATGTTTGCACCGTCTGTTCATTCTCCCGAAGCTACTGGAATGACAGGTTGGATGGCTTTGAATTATGCTCTTCCTACTCAATTACATCTGCTCAGCCTATCGACTTGGCCACTGTTACGTTCTCCAGACGATTCTAGTGTCAAAGAGCAACTGTTAATTCGTCTGGAGTATTTGAACGTTGAAATCTCTAGTTACGCGAGTGGACGTTCTTATCAGTTAGACGTGACCTACCTGTTTCGTGGAATTCGCATCACGGGTGCCACCGAAGTGACCTTGACAGCAGATCAGGAATTAAACGTCGCTAAATTCAATCGTTTGCATTGGCCAACTGAAAGAAATCAATCCGAAGCATTTTGGTCGTATGGACACTATGTCAATCACAAACCAAACATTGTAACCCTGACCATTGCCGAGGGAACGATCGCTTCGTTTGTTCTTGACTATCAACCTATTCATCAATAATAGAGACAAATATTTGTTTAGAATTAACTCGCCATTTTCATCGACTTAATAGTTTGATCCATGTTGCTTTATCATATATAGAGTTTTGAAATCTACTGTCGTTGTTACTCTATGTTATATTCCCGGAAGTGTTATGTTATTTGATCCAGTTACCTTAGAATCCCAAATAGTTTTTATCAGAGGGGGTGCAAAAAATGGGGTAATATGAGAAAATGGAATAACCATGGATGTCCCGGCAGCACTGTTCTGTGTTAACCACAGTTCCGAGTATTTGTCCAGTTGCGATACTAAATGCTGCACAAAACTATATTTAATATATTCTTTTTCAAAGCGTTGTGTTAAAAAAACTCCAATAGAAAATTAAGACCCAGTGTATCCAAACTAAGAAGCACGAGTTGATTCTCATATGGTAAGTTGTGGAGACAGCCAACCATTTTTTGTTGCTCTGTGATAAAAACTCTCGAGCAGCTTGATGTCATTTTATAGCCATGGTGCCCAAGTGGTTCGCACAATTGACTGCCTCATTACTTTAGGATTGCAGGTGTGATTCCGTCATCTCCCGGGGACTTGTTGATATTCAACCTGCGTAGGTGGTGCTGTACTATTTCAGAATTGATGCAATTTTTCACATATAGTCTCCGACACAATTGATGTTGACGATTCCGATGATTGTAATGCATCCTTTGGGATTGCCACATTGTTTTTAATCGGAGTCTCGTCTGATTGTAAAAGCGGTGGTTCATTAGGCGGTTTCGGTGTAGAAATTATAGGGTCACTCATTCTGACATCCAACGAGATATTCCTATGATTTGCTTTCGAGTTGGCCCTAATTGATGCCATCATACCTCTTGTTAAAAATGTTATTGTAATGGAGAATCAAGGAGGGGACATTTTTCGTGTATGGCGCTGTTTTTGGGTAGATGGTGGATATAGTATTGCTTATTAGTAAATCTGTGTTCAGTCACCTCTATGTGAAGTCATTGATGATTCAGGAGTAGACTAAATTCCTGTATTAAGATTGACGCTTTCGTTATGTGGGTTCTTTTATTTCCGTGGCCAAATTTGTTGTGTTTCCGGTTTTCTTTGTAAACGAGAACTCCCAACCAAGTTGATACCAAATTTCACTGTCGATCAACCTAGAATGGTGAAAAGCCAACTGATAGTAAAATAACGATTTATTTACTCATGAACCGCGAGATCAATCACATCAGAGTGAGCACTGCATTTATAACACATAAATAGATATTTCCAGAATGTATATCGATCATGTATGGATAATGATTATAAACATTAATCAAAACTCCAACCAATCGGTGAGTATAAATGTTTTTTTCTGAATAAGGGTAATGTCCGATTTCGCTAGGAGCAATACCTCCTAACATTAGTCCGGAAATTCTGTGTTTTAAGCCCCAAGAATCAATGGGCTTTCCCGTTACCTGGTCCTGAACCACATTGATAAGACCGAAGTTCTTCCACATTCATGGAGCCCAAAGATAGTGTCGACTAATATATCACCGGGAGAATGACCGGGACTTCGATTGTAACATTTATTTTTGGCGATAGATTGCCATGGATACGGATTTGGAGAGAAATTTCGATTCGTCTTCACGAGCGCGGTGCCTCTCTAATGTTTACCAGTAACAAAATTTAATAAACGTGACAGTGAGCAAGCTAAAAGTCCTCGATTTATGACCAACGCCGCCCAAATATCACGCTTCCTGGGTACACTAGATCCAGAAAATTCACTCATGAAGCCAAAAAACTTTACAAAGTCTGCTTGGTCGACTGCACATATCCTGATACACTTCCACTTCGCCACAGGTGTAGCTAGAACGTTTCAATTCAATTCAATTGAATTCAATATTATCTATCTAAAAGGCATATAGCTTTACAAAAAACTACAGAATATTATGGAAACAACGAATAATATAACAAGCAAAACGGGATTTAATTGCTTACTGAGCAGTTCAAGAATCGAGTAAAAATCCTAAGGGCAGAAATTGCTTTCGATTCGTCTGATGACAAATGTATATGCATGTGATCCCGATGTCTAGTTTTCTTCGATGCACGGGCTAAGGCTCAAAAAGGCATCAAGACTTCTCTTGAACATCTGCTAATTTGGTGAGTTTACAACATAATCTGGTAGATTGTTCCATGTAAAGCAAACTCCCACGGCAAAAAATGTTGTCTACAGTTGAGTCTCAAATGATGGACAGTTAAAATAAATGTGCAGCTCCGTAGATTAAATCAGCATTGTAGAGGATGATTTGCGGTATTCAAAATATAGTAAACCAAGATCAATTCCCCCGGAGACGACGACGTGCATAATCGAATAAATTCAGTGTTTTGATACGCTCATTGAATTGTTTCGGGTTGAGTATGACGACGCGTTTGGTAGCCCGCGGCGTCAGCTGCACTTGTGGTAAGTCCAGAGTGTTTTCGTAAGGCAGCAACTCCTGGTGTCACTTAACAATTGTTTATTCATAGATTTATTCATAGATGATATGCTGGTAAAAAGCAATGCTTTACAAGACCCACAAAAATATACATCGGGTCCGATGGTGAAATAATATCAAAATATTGCTAGAGATTATTGTCAAACATGAGAAACATACTTGTCCATGTGGACATCTAGTGATTTTTTGAAAACTTCAAACGTTCCAGATTGTACCACATGAGTAGGTAAACTGTTCCACAGTTGCACATTGCGAACGGAAAATGCATATTTGCGGCAGTTCAACCTGCAATGCTGTTGGTAAACTTTAGACTGTTGACCACGCAGATGTGTTTTACGAGAAAGATGAAACAATCGACCGCAAGGATGATTTGTTTGTTAAGCACTGTCCATATGAATATTAGAAGAAAACCAAGAAGAATAAGGAACATTTGGACGTCGTTCAAATGTCCTGCTGTTTGTGCTCTGAGACCGTACTATCGTCTTTGACGAATCACACACCGCTCGAGAGATGATGCTCTCACCATCGATTAATTTTTCGGATCCCATCAGTATGACCACATGATCAAGGTCGGTGTACGGGCGTGGGAGATACAATTATGGTAACACGCAGCATTATCTAAAGGATCTTCTTTGTTTAGCTGAACTCACCCAACGTCAAATTTGACCGCTCTTCTGCATATACATCAAGTACAATATCGTTAATGTAACAACATGTATTGAAGATGATTTGTGAAGTAACATTTGCGATAGACAACAAAATTACTGGTACGGTGCAATAAGGCTTACCACTGAAGCTTATTCTAAATTGTCCGACACCAGTTCAAGTCGTTCGACTTTCAAAATGTGTGCACCTAACTTAGAACGGTCATACGAAAAATTCTTCTTTTGTTCAGATTTAATAAAATCAGAGAACCGCAATCGATTGGAACAAGTGCGTTACAACTAGCTTGACAGGCCTTGGAATCTGATGCCAGTTTGTCAGATCGCACAAACTTGAGCGTTCAGCAAATTATCAACGGCGTATCGATCTGCCTAAGCATGAACCACTTCATATTTAATGAGCAATTATATAGACAAAAAGAAGGGTTGGCGATGGGTTCACCGATATCTCCAGTACTTGCGAACATGTATATGGAGCATTTCGAGAACAAAGCCCTTAACAATGAAGGGCTTAAGCCAAAATTATGGTGGCGCTATGTTGATGACACATTTGTTATCATCAAGCGAGATCAGTTAGAGGCATTCTTCAACTATTTAAATGAAATAGACCCACGTATTACGGTCACAAAGGAAGTTGAGTCTTGCTCAGGCAATCTTCCATTTTTGGAACTGTTTAGCACAAAAAGTAGACGGGAAAATAAAAACTTCTGTCTACCGGAAACCTATCGATACAGATGCTGTACTACGATACTCTTCCGCTCATCCAAGACAAGTCTTTAGCTCCATATCTTGTTCCATTTTCCATAAGATAGAACACCTGTGCAGCGACGAAAGAGACCGTAAACAGGCGCACCGTGAAGCGAGCCAAAGGCTCATTGACCACGGTTATCCAAAAAGTTTTGTAAAACGCCAATTGATGAAGGTAAAATACCCGTCAGAAAAATCGGAGAAAAATTGGCGAGATACAGTTTGTATACCTTACGTAAAATGCACATCTGAAGCGATACGTAGAATCTTGAACCAGGCGGCCATACGCGTGACTTATAAGAAAGGGAAAACTATCCGTTCGGTTCTGATGCACCTCAAGGATAAGACACCTTTATCTAGCGTCACGAACAGCATCTACAGAATCAACTGTAAGGACTGTTCGGGTGTTTACATAGGCCAGACTTCCAGGGAAATTCACACTAGAATCGAAGAACACCGAAAGCGTGTACGGGAGACAGCCCCGGGATGCGAGGGAATATCAATCCCTTATTCGTGATTCCGCCTTGGCGGAGCACGTTTTAGATACGGGCCACAGCGTCGATCTAGACAATGTTGAAATATTAAGACGCGGTATTAAACCGTATAGCGAACGCCTACATGCGGAGGCGGTCTAAATTGCGAAGGCAGGTCCACTGGCAGTCAATAAGGTGGATGGGGTAGAAATCTCCACAATCTGGCACTCGGCACTACTGCGACGGTAAATAGTTATTATTCATCTTATACCTACTAGTTAATTAGATTATTGTTTTTCTTCAAAAATAGGTTAACCTTAACCCCGTTAGTTATGTACTTTTACGTATGTGGGCAGCTGTGTCAACTGACCTTGACCGTGTTCACTTGTATCGGATTGATTTGGATACACACGGTGAGGAAAATGGACCACTGATCCTGGTCATTCCCACGAGACGTGACGCACGGTAAGCGTACTATAGGCTGTTTAGCGGTAAGGTCAAATAAGTGGTGGTGGGTTGACCGCTACTTAATCGTGTTCCCTGTCCTGACTATCACCATGGTCTGACGAAGCTTCTGTGTCAGAAGTGAAACGTTACCCAAAAACTATTCTAACCGATTCCACTCAAATTTCTTTGCCTTTCCACACTGTTTTGGTACGAATGCTGAGTTTGAGTTGATTTCCCGGTTTAGATTGGTCAAAATGCTACACCACTGCTCTTTTACTCCTATGCCTTCAATTTGCCAATCGTTAATCAAACTTAGGGCGTTTGATAATTTTGATAGACATACCTTTCTGATGAATTTTGTTCTATCGTTTGCTCGCTCTGCTCGACATAGGTAGTCAAAATTCAAGACCAAATGGTCGCTCGAACCTAGCGGACAATCGTATGTAATGCTTTCGACGGAGTCCTCTTCAGTTGTCAAGATAAGATCGAGCATTGAAGGCATATCTCTCCCTCTGTATCTTGTATTGCTTTCAACGTAATTATACAAAGGAATTTCGTCAAACAGCTGCTGGAAGATGGCAGCAGTGGAGGTGTGAGAAATTTTGTTCGTCTTCAGCAAGTTAGGCAGATTAAAGTCTCCCATGATCAAGATTCTGGTATGATATCTCGAGGCAATCAAGCGTAGCTTGTCGAGTAGATTCGTATTATAAACTTCCGGGGCTGCTGGTGGACGATAAATTACGCCGATTGTGCAATCATCGCCTGTAGTCGTTGTCAACAAACACCATAGCGTGTCCTGAAGCACCAAGTCGGAATCCGTCAGTTCTTTGCCCTTGAGTCTCTGATCATAATAGAGTGCCACACCTCCTCCACGTGACGCGCGGTCTCGGCGGAGCAGTGACATGCCAGCAATCTCTAACTCAGAATCGTGGATTTCCGGGCTCAGCCAAGTTTCGGTAATGGCAATTAGCTGAGGTCGTTTAGTCTCAAACCGAGCGACAAGTTCGGCAAATTTGTTAATCAAGCATTGGGCATTGGTATAGAGGCATCCAAGAACAGTTTTGGTAAGCAAAGATGGATGGTGTCGTGTGATGTCATAATCTGAGACAACCGTCATTTCCACGCCGACTCTGGCTAATGTCGTGCAGATATCTGCACAATCTGGCGCTCGGCACTGATGCGAGGGTAAATAGTTTTTATTCACCATATACTTACTAGTTATATTACATTTTCATTTTTCAAAAATATCTTAACCTTGAATGACGGAAAAGCATGCAAATGAATATTAGTCCCGTTAGTTTTGTACTTTTATGCATGTGGGCCGTTGTGTCAACTGACCTTGACCGTGTTCACTTGTATTAGATTGACGTGGATACACACTAGTAGGAAAATCGACCACTGGTCATTCCCATGAGACATGACACACTGTAGGCGTCGGTAAGGTCAAATCAGTGGTGGGGGTTGACTACTACTTAATCATGTTCCCTGTCCTGACTATCACCCTTGGTCTGGCGAAGCTTCTGTGTCGGAATTGAAACGTTACTCAAAAACTACTCTCACCGATTGCACTCACATTTCCTAGCATTATGATTACACGATCGGTCCCAAACCTATTGCGGAAATGTGATAATTGGCCAGATGTTTGACACCTGCACTTATTGACCTGCTGCAATCATTTCCGGATTCTCTACCCTATCCGCTACAATGTGTGCAAGGAGTGTGAGAACTCATAATAGCGGTCACATGATATTACTTTTCATTCGTTCGTTCATCAAGCATTGATTCACCACTACCTACGCAAATTGTGCAGCCTCCTGAACATTTGCTCACACAACGAAAGCGTACTGGCATCATTGGAAACAGTAGTGTACTACTTTACGCCACTCGATTGAAATTGTAAATTTCCGTCCACATTGATTTTGTACGATGGCGTTACTCTTGGTTTAGTTCACGCGTTGTGAATAGAACGTTGACTTTTGTTGATCGATTACCATTTTGGTCAAAACTATGCGAGTACTGCTCACCGTGATATTTCACAGTAATCAATACGATTTGATTGCGTGGGTGGTGTGAATGTACGGAAACGTAGAGAACAAAAAAATTCAGTTTTCCAGCCACGATGAATTGCGGACGAGCCTACGTTTGACCAAGTAATGGAATGTTCATACGCCTCTGGCCAAAGTGCACCGACCGTGCATCGGTTGGCATGGATATATTTTGGCGCAGATTGGTCATCTCTATAGTTTGGCTAATGCAAGCCGTGAATCCGTTAGCAGAGTAAGCGGGTTCAAGCTACCCCTTTCCATTGATTTGAACGTTTAACTTTGATTCACTGCGCGGAAGAGTCATCCGAAGGTTGGTTGTGTGACAGAGACTGCCTAGTATCATCATCATGAAGCACAAGTCTGGAGCCAGACAAAGTGCCAAGCAATACGAAGCAGGAAAAGCACGTAAAAATGAGTGGGCAAGCGGAAAAGCAAATGCGCAAAAAGCGGCTTGTTTTGTAGTTTCACTGCATGAGATTATTTGTTTTTCTTTTTCATCAAATATGATATAATAATGTCGGATAAAAAATTACAACAAAATACCCTGACTTCGGTTTGCAGCCATATCTCGTAAGGTTTCCAGCCAACTATTAGGTGGATCTTTTGGACCCCACCCAAGAAAACGAATACGCCCAACTGAGCCTAGCGTTACGGTGAGTTTCTTCATCCCAACGCGCCACGTCATGGACTGACCGCCCGGTCGTTTCTCTCAGCTTCTGCCAGGCTCTGAGAATAAGGCGCGATATGGTAAACGGCGAGGAGGCATTCTTAAAACATGTCCCAACCAACGTTCCTTAATACTTTTCCGCTGTTTCATGTGATTTTTTCACTATATCTGTAAGGACCCAGATTGCACATGTGTCGAAATCAATCTAGGTAAGTCGAGGAATTCGATGGCGACAAAATTTTGATCGACGTGGGTAGACCTTCTGTCACAATCATCTTAGAATAGAGCGGCAGCGATTAAGGGTCACGACGAATATCCTCAGTCATGTTGTGGAAGATTCGCGGAAAACCGGCGGCCAGTTACTTAATCTCCAGACGTGTAATCACCAAGTCACTTCATCCCCAGTCAATTAATCTTCAGTCACTTAATCCCCAGGGAAGGTATTTAAGATAAGAAGTTATGTAAATGTGTGCAATGACTCTTGAATATGGCACAAGTAGCAAAGGTCGATGGATATTAATTTACATGCAATAAGTTGCTTAGCGTGTTGCGAGATATGGCGCCGAATGCAGCACCAGATGACTTTGAAAGTGCAGCTCTATGAATGCATTTCGCTCAAACTTCCCATCCACAAGAGTGACTGGATGTCATTTTCATCTATGCCAAGCCATGCAACGAAAAATATGTGAACTAGGGATGAAAGCAGATTATGAGGCAGACGATGATTTACGCCTAATGATTAGATGCCTACCAGCGTCGGCTTTTGTGTCGTTGAATGATGTAGTCGACACATTTGAGATTTTAGCCGAATCTATGCCTCAAAGTGAGAGGATGAATGAACTGTTATCTTATTTTGAACATACCTTAGTTCGAGGTCGACGAATTAGAGGTAGAAGAGAAAACTGTTCACCAGCTATATTTTCACCCGAAGATGCAAATAGTGGTGTTGCCCGAACGAATAATGCTCTAGAAGGCTGGCATCATGCCAACATCCCACCATGTGAACATTTCCTAACGGTTTGCGAAACGATTGACGACAGCATACGGCCTCTGTTCTTTAAGAAAGTGCTGGGGTTCATATCAAACAGAAGAAGAAGTATGTGGAGATAGGCGCCAGGACATCTCGAGCAATTCAGCGATACTCAACTACGGAAAGATTGACGTTCTTAAAATCAATTGCATATCTCTCCTGCTAAATAAATTCATTTGAACGTATTCTGATTTTTTCAGAAGTTATCAAACTGGGGATTAAGTGACTGAAGATTAATTGACTGGGGATGAAGTGACTTGGCACTTTTGTGCGACTATCTCCTCCTGGAGAATTAGTCGGCTTCCATGAAGATTCTTGGGAATTCGGGTACAAAGCG
>JACCGJ010002121.1:0-12617 GCA_013407085.1 Atriophallophorus winterbourni
CATACACACATAAATACATGCATACATACACACTTACATACATGCATAAATACATACATACATACATGCCTACATACATTCATACATACATAAATGCATACATACATACATACATAGATAGATAGATACATACATACATTCATACATACATACATAAATGCATACATACGTACATACATACATACATACACATACATAAATACATACAACACATCAAACATACTACAATACACATGCATACATACATATATACATAGATACAGACAGTACAGACAACATTCATGCTACATAAGATACATACATTCATACATATAGACATACACTACATACACACATAATGGCATACAATACTACAAACACACATACATGCATATATTATATGATTATAAGATATATATATGATATATATATATATATAGATAAATAATATACTGAGATACATACATACATGGTTTTTTTGGCCCCTTCTGACTATCGCTGCAAGCGCTGCGGGAGAGATTGTTCCTCCCGAATCGGACTGTTTAGTCATTCAAAAAGTTGCAAAACATGAAATTCATGCGATGTGATGTACATCCATGTTCGACATCGACCGACGGAAGGCTAACAACAACATGATTTTGAATTGCGCGTCTTATACAGCCTGTGACAACCTAGCCCAGCTCCTGACCGGCACAGGTAATCTTGTGTGACTACTTCTGCTGAAGGAATTGGCGAAGGTATGTGAATGGTTTTATCCATTTATGGAAAGGGTTAAGTGGTCATACTCGAGTACAGACCCAGGCAGTTGTAGTTGTACCCACTTCTCCACGCGACACCCCGAGAAGGCCATCCTTGCTCAAGTTTATTCAACGTGACTGCTATACTTAAGTTCCAATGATGTCGTGGAAAGGGAGCAACTAGTTCTACTTATTCAACTTCTTTGGCGTGCCTCTCAGCGCATCCGTGGCGAGGGGACTCCATTTCATTTTTGTCGATAATAACCAAGAGCAGTAGATACCGGTCAAAATCTATGGCAGCATTAGAGAAAAGCTCGGTGCTAGGTTTGTTTTCAGTGCTGATTCAAATTTTCTAACTCTCATTAAATCGCTACCGCCGTCTCACATCAAGCAGCCGCAATCAATGGGTGCATAGAGATTATGTACCAACCGAAAAACACTTATTTTACAGGACTAACAAAAGGAGGTCAGCTCCAAAAATAGAACGTTCACGCCATGCTTCCTGTCTTTCGTGACTTCGTCCTGAACATGAGTTGTCATCAGCAATGTACTTAAATGTTCGTATATTGAAGTGGCTACCTCGCAAAGACGGCTATGAGAAACTAGTATGTTGATAGAAGTTAATTACACATTCTTGGTGGCGGTTACACGCTATCTGCGATCTACAATTAGCATTTCAAAACAGTATCTGTACCTTACCCGCTTGGGGAAGACGCTTTACAATGGTAAAGAACAATTTTTCCAAATCGTAAGGTCCATTTCAACAGCCTTCATATGTTTTGCAAACGTCTTTGGACTGCAAGAGCGGTCTGCCAAGTGGTCGACTTCCTGTGTTCAACTTTCCATAGAGCTGATCTTTTGGTCAATTTTCATTTTGTAGACGTTCAAAATGTGACGGATGCTCCTCAATCGGAAAGCATTCAGCTTCCGTTCATAACTCGCGTGAACGGTCAATGCTTCAATGACATACAAGAAAGCGTTTATTACGCGCACGCTCAATACTATTATCTTTATTTTCACCGTTCAATTGTGGTTGCTCCAGACACAAGAGTTAAAATGGCAGCTCAACTGCTCAACGAATTCTCTAATTTATTTCGGATGTTACAAAATATGAAATGATGTACTGGTCCAAACTGACACTGTTTAGAAAGGATGCTGATAGGCGGAACAGTCCCTTTACCTAGGCAATTGGTGTTGTTTATGCTGATTGTCAGCGCAGCGTGCCAACGAAAACCATCTGGAGTGAGCAATAAGGACTACATTATCGGCAAATTGCAGGTCACGAATTTGTTTAACCCGTACGTTAGTTTGTCATGCAAAAGGGTTCAACTTCAAACATTTGCTATCACATCGCATTCATAGGTCCAAAATATTTCGGCAACAAAGTCATGAAAATGCCTTACAGCGTCGGATGGTAGTTAATAATGACACTAGAGTAAGAACATTGTCTATAAACGTATTGACGAAACGTAGTATCGTAATATATAAGCAAATTAGCCGTGAAATGTAAGGGAGATAATCCTGAAAAAGGGTGCTGCTATAGAATTGACACACGAACACTCAACTGTGAGGCGCCAATTTGAATCAACCCATCAACGGAATAGAATTTGTCAGCAGAAGACAATGACCGGCATATTCATGATTCCGTGAACTCTCATCTGACAAACAGGTTCTCGATTCCGTGGGTTTTGCATAATTTACTTTCCATTTAAGGTAAACGATTGATGCCAATAGCAACACACGAGCCACAGTATACCGAAAACAACGATGATACACAACTCGGTCAATAACGAATAAATATGCAAGGCATTCGTTTGTACCACCAAGTTCGAATTACGGATCAATAATTCGCGTCAGCACTAAAGGCAAATAGTTTACCACTGATAGAGTATGTTCGTGGCAGCTGTCTATTTTCAGAACGAGCCCGGAAGCGAGATGCTTGAATAAAACTATAATTCTTTATGAGCATTTGCAAGCTCGAAGGTGACGCCCGTTTTGACGATGTGCTTCCGCGAATCAACCAATTTCCGTCAAATCATTTGCCATCATTGCTTTTTACTGCTGATAATTGTGTTTTAATGCAATTGGTTTCAATAAAATGATGTTAACAAATCTGTTTGACAGATATTTTGAACTCGGTTGGATCGGATCTGTCGTTTGCCAGAACATAAAAATTTAGCGGCGGCGTAGATAAAAACCGGAATTGATTACGTCATATTAACGAGTGGCAGCTGGCAAAAAGCTGACCACTTATCAGAATAGTTCAGAATCATCCGTTCAACAATAACATTTCACAACCACTTAAAGACGGCTTCCCGATTCAATTCAATTCAATGGTCTAAAAAGCACATAGCTTTACAAAAACCACAGAATAATATGCAAATTACAAATAACATAGGTAGTAAAAACGGGATTTGTTTGCCTACTGATTAGTTCAGGAATCACGTAAAAATACATAGAGCATAAATTGTTTTCAACCGGTTTGATCGAGTAAATATGTATGGTTTAATTTGATGCATGGGTTCAAAGCTTTATGATGCAGAATATATTGCTTCAATGTTTGGATTGGTCGACGTGAAGTTGTCCAATTTCGATTTGAATATTTCCAAGTTGGGTGTATGCGCAACGTTACGGGGTTGGGAGTTCCAAGTAAAACATACACGTACAGAATAAAAATACCTTCGACAGTTCAGCCTCGAGTCGGGAATAAGTACTGTACCGTTATGACTCCGGCTTGTTCGTGGTGGTTGTCGTGTGAATAGTTGATTCAGGGGATAGTTGTGGGTATACAGTATATGGTGAGACCATCCCAACGCTAATAGCCTTCACGAACGTGTACCACAGCACAAGAGAAGCCCGGTTGATGAAACGCGTTTATTATGAATAAGACAAAGAAAGAAACACACGCCCAATCGATAAACTAAAACACTGTCATGAATTCCGTCTTTCACGGTTGTCACTTCGAACTGTTTTGTCAAACAATTTCGTGACATCCAGTTGACCTCAAGTCTCCGCCACGCGCACGGCTAGTTTCACCGACCTTGACGGAATACAAATTGATCGCTAGCGACCGACGTTGTCCATCTTCGTAATCTTCCGAGGATGTTGCCGCTAAAACATTTCTAATGCAATTCTTCCGAATCTTGAATTATCACGGGTTCGCGATTGTTGTCGGCGGAGGAAACGCGCCTCCAATTACTATAATCCATCGGCATCACACCATTTTGTCGGCGGTTTTACAATATCCTTCATCAATCCAACACTACCTCAAGTCATATCACGCTTATCCGTGCAGTCGCCGTTTCCCAAATGGGAATTGACATCCCGATATATGAATCTGATTAGAATTTAAGTATTGTGAAGCGAACTTCAAACTAACAGGCTAATCATATATTTTATATCTTGTGCACTTGCTTTAAATGCTAATCTTGAAATCTGATTTCCACGTCTTTTATAATGTGAATTTTATTTTCAAATATATCATCAAGTGACGCATGGGTTCTTCAATCGTATTAGCAATAATATAAGATTATTTGACTACTGATACAAAGGCGTGCACTACGTAAAAGCCACGATTGTTTCAACAATAAAACTTGCAAACTAATTAAATACCAACATTTTGATCTTCATTTCCCCCAACAATCTGAGCAACTCAGAATGCACTATGCCATACCGATGCTCTTCGAAAAACGTTTTTCTGTAGCAAGGTTGATATAGAGGAGCAGATCAACCTGCATAGGTTAAGCTGGTTTGGTCACGTTTTACGGATGCCGGACCACTGAATTCCAAAACGGATTCTTTTTGCGACGCCACATCCTGATTGGCGTAAATCTCGGGATTACCGAATCGTCGCACGAAATAGGCGGTTAAAAATCCTTACTAGTAACCTATCCAAAGTCTGTTCAGATTTATATCCCCGCGATCAGATATTGCAATGGCTAGTTAGGCTTCAGGATATGTCCCGAAACCGTGTTCAATGGCGGTCTGGCACTAAGCAACCTATTGGACTGTTTGCTTAACCTTGTATGTTGTCAATCGGAGTGACGAGAAAAGCTTTTTATGATGCATGACAGTGAAAGCCGCAAGGAACCTGCCATACTCATGTTTCTCTACTCGTTCACAAAACTTGTTTGAATGAGTGTTACATTCGATGTGTGGGCAAATCTTCCCAGTTCGTTTGTGCTTACTGTTCTATGGAATCCGTAGCTATTTAATTCCCATCCTTCCCCATCATTTAGAGTTTTAATTTTTAATGGTTGTGTGACAGTTAAGCATTCGGTACATGCTACCGGTCTAATGCTGTCTGTGATGATGATGAAGATAGCCACAACATGTTATTTCAATTTTAAACTTAAGTCAGCAAGTACGGAAAACAAAATGTTATATTGGCAAACAATTTAGTTTTATAAAGATAATGAGACAATGAAACGAATATGTATGATTGATCCGAGAATGGTTTGACCATTATTCACAACTCCCCTCTCCATCGATCTATTCTCCAGAATCCTTCATCGGGTGATTTGTCTCTGAATGCTCTCAGCTCATCCAGCTTTCGCTCCCAACTGATATTTTTCTCATATACCTGTTGCCCAACCATCGGTTGCCCACAAAGACAATTTATCTCGTTATATGTTCCTGACGTCGTTACATTCGAGGTTTTGCGATTTTTCACACCTGGCCTACTGCAACAGAGTTTCTCTTCTTTGGGCGCCACCCCGCGTTCGGCCCACATGCAATCATTTACAATCAGACATTCTAATGATTCAGGGAGACAAGTACCTTCACAAGATGGGTCATGTAACACATAAACACGCTGTTTTGATGCGACTGGTTCATCACAGCAACAAGATGGTCCTCCATCCCGCATCTCTTCAGGAACATTTCCAACACCATTTCCTGTGTTCCGGAATGCATTCGCTGAGTTCTCAACTTTATGATATTTATCCTTTTTTGACCTTGTCATTGAAAAGCTGTAAGAGGTCACGTGTTGGGTTTTATTGATCGGTTGGGCAATCGTATATTGATTGACCCTACTCCAGATTCAGGTACCACATGCCTTTATTTGTTTGAGCAAGAATGGTATGGTTTAAATGAAAATCAGATGTTTATTTCAAGAAATCGAAGCATGTAATCTGTATGCAAATATTTAGCACAGAAGTCAACAAGTTGGGAAAAGAGCAAAGACAAGCTTTAGAAAGTATATGGCCCGAGGAAAGTCACGCTTAATTTAACGAGCTCCCTTGTACATTAATCGTAAATATATCGCGAATATATATATAGTATATATTATCTATCTATATATATATATATGGTGTGTGTGTGTTTGTGTGTGTGTGTCACATAGCAGAATACTAGGCGTTGTGCAAATGATTTTTGGATTGAATTAGCCTAGATATCCAAAAAACAGTGGATACCGGTAATGTTCACGCTATTGTATCATTTGATTAAAAGTGTCATTGGTCCAAAAACATTTTACAGATGAAAGAGGGCGATCTGAAAATAATTTTGCCTGTGCAAATTCATATCTGGACAGTCATCCTGGACTAATTGAGATAGTTATGTGTAGGACAATATAGAGTTCTATTGAAAGATGTGTATTTATTTGACGAAGTGAAGCAATTAATATCCAGGCTTGTAACTAGTGTTATCTTCAACCGACTTATTTGATGACTCTGGTAGCAGTCTCACAAGAATGTGATAAATACAAAGTAGTCGAATTTGTAAACAAGTTGCGCTAGTATGCCACTGTTGGATAAGGTTGATACGACCAACCAGTTTCAAGAGATTCAAGAATTTATGGTCACAAAAAGCACATAGCTTCACAATTACCATATCATAGTAAATATACATTCAGGAAATAGGTATAAAATAAACATGTAATGTCAAGTATAGTCAAGTTGTATAGTTACCATGAATCAATACGCAGGTGTCGTCAAATCGTTATGCCACAAATAAGTATCCAAATTTCGAATAAACGTTCCGATGCTGGGAGAGATGACAAGAGTTTCGGGTAGGGAATTCCAAAGGAAACGGACACGTACACAATAAAAATATCGGCGACAGCTGATACGGGAGTGGGGAATTTGCAGTGTCGCTGAGTGGCTGCGTGTATGACGTGAATCACGGTATTCGAATACATGTTTTAAGGGATGATGTGGGGTATTCAATATTTTATATGTCAGTATCACATCGCTTCGAAGGCTTCTTTGGAGGGGAGTGGGGAGCCTCAGTTTTTTCAATCGTTCCTCGTACGCTAGTTTACGGAAACCTCTCACGAGTTTGGTTGCGCGATGGTATATTTTATCAAGCAATATTATATCCTTTTTTAACCACGGAGTCCAAGCTTGTGATGCATGTTCCATGGTTGGAATTATATAGGCGTTCATGATGGTGGGCAAAGTTCCAGGCGAGAAGGTTTTGAAGATCCATCGCAGCATACCTAGAAGCTTCGAAGCACGCTTGTAGATAATCTCACAATGCAGGCTGTTCTTCAGACTGCCGCATACCCAGACTCCAAGATCCCTTTCCGATTCTGTCCAGCTCAAAAACGTCTGCCCAAAGTGATACTGGTACTGGAATGGCTTACCAATTTGCAGCACCTTGCATTTTTGGATATTGAATGGCAAATTATTCCGTACCGACCATTCGTGTAGTGTCGAGCCCACTCATGACGACAAAGCCTTTATTTGCATGCATTTCCATCAAACGTCATCCTACGGTCCCTACCTGAAAAGTGAAAATAGCACGAAACCGGTCGTGGGGTTTGTGCGATGGAAATGCATGCAAATGAGCTTTTTTGTTCATTATCATGGGTTCGTTGAATTTGTGTTAAAATATCTGTTGCTTATACAAAACCAACTGCAATAGATGAAAAAGGGTTACGTTCGACAGTATTGAATGGAGCGTACAGGCTGGTAGAACAGAATCACTGCAGTGGAATCATGATAATCAGCAAAGTGCTACAGTTATTAGGTTAACCGGAGTTCTCTGTCAAATACATGAATGATTTTATGGATTACAAAGACACTACTAGTGTTTGTTAGACGATGATAAAAAACAATATGGCTAAGATAGTGTGCTCCCACGAAAAATATTTGAACGGTCGTACTGAATGGAATACTCCAAGGGGTGGGTCTATCTCCCTGTTTCTTTCCAGCATGCCTTATCAATATCAACTTATTAATATTATGCTCAATGGTACTTCTCATCCGCTGAATTATAAAGTCCTCAAACAGTCAAGTATCTTCAAAAGCTTGATCTTATTGCCCTAATGAATGCCTTAATATCGATGGTTCTTTATATGTTTATCAAAATGATTATATCACATTTATCTATTTTATATGTACATTTTAAGTTAATCCTTTCATGCGTAATATATGCGGAATTCTTTTTACGTATTCAAATACAGGCTTAAGCTTAAATTTCGAATTGATGCTAACTACTTACAAATGCCTTCCAGTTTCTAACGAAGGATTCAGCTCCTCAAAAACTTGTTAATTCAAAAGAAAGTTTGGCAATTGGCCTTGACAAGGTCAATCAAATAATAATAAAATGCTAGACAGAAAACACTTATTTAGTGACTGACACAAATGCTAGTAGTTAAGAAACACTAAAATTACCAGGAATAACAAATCGTCATGAAAGAAGAACATAGTTCTTCCTGATCTTACTGTCCCTACCGGATGAGTGCAAACAGCACGAAAACGGTCGTGTGTGCGACGGAAAAGTATGAAAATGAATATATTTTTCTCGATCGTTTTTGCATAACTAATTTCTAAACAAGAATAAAATTTTATTTTATTTCCGAGAGCAACTCTAGCCATTGTTGCATTCCAGATTACTCTTATTCCAGGAGAAGTTTTTTTAAGATGTTTAAAGTGGTGGACGCTCTCCTGAGCGTCAGATTTGTACAAACTTACGAATGCTAAGTGTGAAGTTCGTTTTTAGTATTATTGTTCTTAGCAAAGATATGACGAAGCTGATACCAATTATTGGATGGTGTATGTTTGTAAGAGAATTTATGATGTGGCTTTTATCAAAAGAGTTTGTTGGTACACAAGGAATAACTGTGTAGCATAGTTCAAATTGACGTTCATTTTCCTTGGTTCTTCTACTACTAACATTCCTAGACATTTTGGCCGATATTCGTTATCTGCGTCAAATTCGACATTGATATCACCAAATACCACCACATATTTCTTTCATGCACATCTATTTGAAGACTGTTGTGAGTCCATGATTGAAAGCGTCTCATTTAATTCAATTCAATTCAATGGTCTAAAAAGCATATAGCTTTACAAAAACCACAGAATAATATGCGAATTACAAATAACATAGGTAGTAAAAATGGGATTTGTTTGCCTTCTGATCAGTTCAGGAATCAATTAAAAATACCTAGGGAAGAAATCGTTTTCAACCGGTTGGATGGGGTAAGTATGTATAGTTTACTTCGATGCATGGGTTTAAATCTTTTATGATGCAGAACTTAGAGGTTCAAATTTTTGGATTGGTCGACATGAAGTTGTCCAAGTTTGATTTGATTATATCCAAGTTGGGTGAATGTGCAACATTACGGCAGACATTGCGTAGAATGTCACTGTCCAAATGTTGACTTACTTGAGGGTACTCTCACTCTACATCAGATTAATTGTTCAAATCCATATTATTCATCCAATTATTCGTCTGACCATACTGAGCTGACGTGCAGTCGCATTTTTTTTGCTCTGACACTTTTGACCGTTTCTTCGCCAAATCTACTCGGATTTTAACAATTCCAAAAACCTTTGTTACATTTTGATCAGAGCTATCGGAATTCATACATTTTGATCTGGTCCATCGATTAACAACAAAGTTACCGTTTCAACGTTAATATCTCAGTTTGCTCACGCGTGCAAACTTTCTCCCACAGTTAACTATCGTACGGTTTTTGCTCTCATTGCAAAGATCACATTAAACTACACATTTTGATACGTCATTCTGTGCTCTACTTTGTGTGGTTATCAAGTTATCACGGATTATTCGTTAAATGACCAAATCAAGAGTTATAACCCAGATGGATCGGCCAGTCGAACGAACGACCATTCTTCAACCGGTCGTCCCAATTCAGCCTACAATGCGTGGTCGAGTCACGAGATCCAACACCCACGCGCAAAAATCGATCGATCATGGTGTGCATACGACGGTTGTTCCCCTGACAGCGACATCAAACCACCTTGACCTCTGCGCCAAGTGCCTGTACCCGGTAAGCAATGATAGTGCTTTGGTTAAATGTATTTTTTGTGATATACATGTGCACGTGGCCTGCGATGAGTCTTTGACCGATGAGTGCGTTAAGATCGTGAATGATAAAAACCTCCCATCCGTTTGCTATTTCTGTATTGACTGTAGAAATTCAATGGTGAATCGTAATCGCAAGAGTACACAATTTTCTGCTAAAAACGAGACTAATACAATAGAGAATAGATTATTGATAATAGAAGAGGAACTTGCAAATTTAAAGAGTACTCTACGACCAATAATCAAGACTAAAACAGTTGAATTCAATAATGGAATACGCTCGAACTCACCGCCACAGAATGCTCCTGAAAAAGTTAAATTATTACACGGCACTGAGGAGATTGTTAAAAAGGCCTTAAAGCCGAAACCGTCTACCTCGAATGCTCCATTAATCAAAGCTGCCTCAAAAAATAAATCGCCTAGTGTTATCTGCACCGATTCGGTATCAACTAAAACGGCCGCGGTCGTAGAAAATACTTACGGAGAAAGGCGTTTGCGGTCGACCTCCGCTACTCACTCTAAAGCTTCTTCCCATGACTCACGAATATTGATTCAAAAAGGTTCACATTCTATAAAGAATGACGCTCGGACACGCAACAAGAATTCTTATGCACTAAGCGTAATATGTACGAATGTTAGCGAGTCCAACGAAAGCCTGTTTGATAGGAAACACAAACACGATCTCGATAAATGGTCTCAACTTTGTCAACAAATGCTAATTCAGCATGTTATTCCTGGCAAATTGATTCGTTTAACTCGCCACTCCACCTCAGCTCATATTGATCAACCTCGCTTACTAAGGGTTACACTGAAGTGCGAGGCTGATATCGAGAACATACTGCTAAATTCGTACCGACTAAAGACGGATCCCAATTCAAAGTGCCAGATATATCCCGATGTACCATGGTGGGAAAGAAAGGGTACTTTAAACAATAAGGAAAAACGGTCTTGCGAAGTATAGTTCTACTTGGGGTACCAGAAAATACCTCCCAAGCATCGGTTCAGGAAGCCGCAGAGCACGACTTCAAGCAGTGGCGTTACATTGCGTGTTCGCTTGATATTTCAAATGTTGTGGTCACTGACACTTATCGGGTGCCTTTTTCGCCAAAATATGAAGGAGATGGTCCGAAACCACTGAGGATTACGTTTTTAACCAACGACATGGCTGAGATTGTAAAGTCCGAATGGAAAAAAGCGAAAAGAGCTTTACCGAAGGACTTTAGACTTAGTCCACCCAAACCAAGTACCATGATCGAAACACATCCTCGTCTGGGGACAGCAGATGATAGCGTTCCCACCGAAATGGAAGAAATCGATGTATCAAAAAACGTCGTATGTCCGGCTCAAACCGAGTCGGACCAACTACGTCATACAAGCAACCAAATGTTGTTTCAAACTGTCAGCGAGCAATAAGTAGCTCACCAGTTTCAAACTCATCGCGCGTCGGTCCAATAGCTGCAGTACACGATTGGACATTGTGTAAGACAAATACGATCAGGTGCATATATACAAATGCTCAGTGTTTAACTAACAAATTAGCTGAACTATGTGAGCTTTGTGATAGACTTTCACCCGATTTGGTTGCCGTTACAGAGACTTGGTTCCAGCCCTGCATGACTGATGCTGAGCTTTTGATTCCGAAAATGTCACTACTTCGTCGCGATCGTGATCGAAGATCCGGTGGTGGAGTTGCAGTCTACTATCACGAACGTTTTGCGCAGTGTAACGTCATCGATCATCCTGACCTCAGCCTTCCTGATACGATGTGGTGTTCAGTAAAACTAGTAAATGGAGATGAATGTACGATCGGCATCATTTACCGCTCGCCATCATCCGAAAGCTCATACAATGATAAGCTCATCGAATCCTTGCAACACATCACAAGATGCCAGACTATGCAATTGCTGATCATTGGCGATTTTAATCTCCCGCATCTGTTTTCGAGAGGTGAGCACTCCCTGCATTCGTTTGAACATAAATTCAAGGAGGTCATAGAATTTGCTTCACTACACAATCACGTTAACCAGCCAACTCGCTGGCGGGGTCTTGACCAACCTTCAACCCTTGACCTTGTCTTAACGCCTGAGGCAACCGCAGTAGAGTGTATACAATACCTGGCACCACTGGGGAAGAGTGATCATGTTGTGCTTTTGTTTGATTATGTATGTAGTGCGGAACGATTGTGTGAACAGACGAAATTCATAAGGAAAATACAATTTGAATCCTTAAATATCAGTCTCCGGGATGCATACACTCATGAGTTTGATTCAATGGATCCTGGCTCATATTACAATTCGTTTCTAAATTATCTCAATTCGAAGATTTACGAAAACTCGATTTTTGTACCACAAAAATGCAGCTACAACAACCAGTTTGTTATTCGGAGTAGAACGAAGAAATGGTTAGCTGTTAAGCGAGAGTCTGGGGTAACTCATAAGAAGTTTGGTACGGAAGAAACTTGGAAACGATTCTGTAAGATACGGAATCAAGTCACTACTCTTGTAAGAGAAGATCGCATGCAATTCCAATGGAATTTGCTTAAGAGAATGGAAAAGAATCCTAAGCTTCTCTACAAGATAGTAAATGAACGATCAAAGATCAAACCAGGTGTATTCTCTGTACTAA
>JACCGJ010002122.1:0-16036 GCA_013407085.1 Atriophallophorus winterbourni
TGATGATGAGGAGGAGGAAGATGAAGATGATCATCATGATGACGATGATGATAGAAATGATGATGAATATGATGCGGATGTTGATGATGATGAATATGATGCGGATGATGATGAATATGATGCGGATGATGATGATAGAGATTATGATGATGATGATAGAGATGATGAGCATGATGATGAAGAGGAGGATGAAGATGATCATGATGATGATCATGACGATAATCATGATGATAGAGATGATGATGAATATGATGTGGATGATGATGATGAATATGATGCGGATGAGGATGAGAATATGATGCGGATATGATGATGATGAATATGTGAGGATGATGATGATAGAGATTTATGATGAAGAGGAGGAGGAGGATGAAGATGATCATGAGGAGGAGGAAGATGATGATGATGCTTGGCAGATGATGATGATAGAGATTATGATGATGATGATCGAGATGATTGAGCATGATGATGAAGAGGAGGAGGCTGAAGATGATCATGATGATGATCACGACGATGAGGAGAAGGCGGAGAAGATGCTCATGATGCGGATGATGATGATTAGAGAGGATGGAGCATGAGATGAAGAGGAGGAGGAGGGGATGAAGATGATAATGGACGATGAGGAGGAGGAAGATGTGATCATGTGCCGGTCTTTGATGATGAATATGATGGCGGATTGATGATGATGTGATTAATATGATGGGATGATGATGAAGAGGAGGATGTAGGGATCATGATGATGATGATGGTGGTGGTGAATATGATGCGGATGCTGATGATGATAGAGATGATGATGATGATGCGAATGATGATGAATATGATGCGGATGATGATGATGATAGAGATGATGGTGATGATGATGATAGAGATGATGAAGAGAAGGAGGAGGATGAAGATGATCATGATGATGATGAGGAGGAGGAAGATGAAGATGATCATCATGATGACGGTGATGATAGAAATGATGATGATGATGCGGATGATGAAGAGGAGGAGGAGGATGAAGATGATCATGATCATGACGATGAGGAGGAGGAGGAAGATGATCATGATAGAGATGATGATGATAGAGTTGATGATGTACTCCTTCGTAAATGTGAGCCATTTTTCGCACTCCGTAGTACAATGGCCAGTTAATTATTCATGTAAACGATTACGGATTGACCACTAAATGAATGGTTATCGTGTATGGTTTGGTATGTATATGCAATCGCGCAGTACTTCTCGGCTGTTCTAAATTGATTTCATACCGGTAAACACGCTGGTGCCTCACTGCCATTTTGCCTTTCTTATATCCGTCTAAGCCTGCAAAACCTGATACTATCTTATTCCACGTGCAGTTGATGACTGTGTGCATCGTGACTTGTGACTTTATAGATATATTCATTTATGGTTCGTTTGTTACTGTTGTGAGCGAAGTTCATCTTTCGTTCGTGATTAACATGAGAGTAAATACGGAACTAGCAGCTACCGGTATGAATATCGGAGGCGCAGTACGCACGACTCTGTGCATGAGGTCGTTGATTCACAGAGTCTTCTAAATCAGTTTTTCCCGATCTTGGTACCTGGGTAATAATGCGTCACTTCATAGTGTTGATGTTCAAATTATACTCCTTTCTTCGTTACTTGTGACCCTTCTGACTGCTTATTTCCGCTGTGTTGAGACAGCCCCGGGATTCGAGGGAATATCAATCCCTTATTCGTGTTTCCGCCTTGGCGAAGCACGTTTTAGATACGGGCCACAGCGTCGATCTAGACAATGTGGAAATATTGAGACACGGTATTAAACTGTATAGCGAACGCCTAAATGCGGAGGCGGTCGAAATTACCAAGGCAGGTCGAAAGGCGTTCAATAAGGTGGATGGGGCATAAATCTCCACAATCTGGCGCTCGGCACTGATGCGAAAGTAAATAGTTTTATTCACCTTATACCTAGTAGTTAATTAGATTTTCGTTTTTCTTCAAAAATAACCTTAGCCCCGTTAGCGATGTACTTTTACGCATGTGTGCCGCTGTGTCAACTGACCTTGACCGTGTTCACTTGTATCAGATTAACGTGGATACTCACTAGAAGGAAAATCGACCACTGATCCTGGTCATTCCCACGAGACGTTACACAGTGTAAACGTACTATACTCTGTTTAGCGGTAAGGTCAAATCAGTGGTGGTGGGTTGACCACTACTTAATCATGTTCCCTGTCCTGGCTATCACCCGTGGTCTGACGAAGCTTCTGTGTCAGAAGTGAAACGTTACCCAAAAACTACTCTAACCGATTGCACTCAAATTTCTTTGCATTAAGAATGCTAAGTGGTTGCATATAGTTGAAGCTTTTTAAAAATCTACGGAAGAGTACAGACACACGGGAATGCGGTGTCTACACCTCGAATCAAACCTGCATTTAATCAAGTTTCGTGAACAAGTAGAGCGACATCATCACGACAGCTTCCTTGTGGCTTTCACTGCCATGCATCATAACAAGCTTTCCGGGCCACTGGACTTCACACCACACGTGATTAACCAAACACTCCTGGAGGATGACTTCACAAGTTTGACACAGAACACGATTCGAAGCATTTCATCTTTGCGGGTGAGCAGACATTGCGAAGGGTGATCACGCGGTCTCCACCCAGGCAGCCAGGATTCCTTAACGACATCCAGTTTGAGTGTTAAAGATCTCGTGCTCGAACTGAACACGCAAACTCTCTACGCAGACAGTATGTGCATGTCTGCTTGTAAAATGTTTCGAGTATTCTGACATGTCTTTCACGTTCGTTGGAAGTCTATTCATTTCGGAACTCAGTAAGAATCAAGATTTTATGGTGAAAAAAAGCAATCGCTTTGCATGTACCGTTGGATGGCAGCTATAAAAAATACTGAGGAAAACAGTGCCGACCTAAACAAAGTTAAACCTGTGTGCCACTGTTATATAGGGTTCTTACAGAGAACCACGATGTTCGAATACAGAATCACAAAGTGATTCCTGGCCAAGCGCTCGAGGTGCATATAGAAGACCAATGTATTGTGGTGCTCACATCTCCATCCCTTACACACCACTACGGGTTTCTGACTGCTTGCCGTCATCAGGTGGAGACAGTAAGATCAGGTTCAGTGAGCCTTGAAACAGTGGAAAACCCTATATAACAGTGGCATATAAGTTTAACTTTGTTTATCGCTTTTCCACTGTTTCAAGGCTCACTGAACCTAATCTTACTGTCTCCACCTGATGACGGCAAACAGCCAGAAACCGGTAGTGGAGTGTAATTTCGGGGATGTGAGCAACTCATTACTTTGGCCATCCATAAGCGCCTTGAGTGCTTGACCAAGAATCACTTTGTTTGAACATCTTGGTTCGTTGTACGAACCCTATGTAACAGTGGCATTCAAGTATAAATTTGTTTACAACATATCCACATGAAAATAATGAGGAAAGCAGTGCCGACCTACGTTATTCGGTAAATAAAGCCATCAGTGTTGTGAAACACGTGGCCTTGAACAAGATATCCGTATTTACTGGCGGTTATTTTGATTGTTCTCACGCCTGCCTCAGAAATGGCGTCCGTTTTTGCCGCGTAAAATGTGCTCCTGATTCCGTCACGATCCTTCGAGTCGGTTGTCTTTCAAATCTCCCCTGTGTTCGTCACAGGTTCCACCTATTTTTCACAAAATCGACTAATATTCGTTTAATACGGAAACCATCGATCCGGTGTGAGTGCAGACCCATCGGTCTATCTTGTTGACAGCGTCAGCACGCTACCTTGTTATCGATTCTATGAATGTGTGTGTGTGTGTGCCATTTCAGCCATCAGCTCAACCTGTCGTGTTTGTTATTTGTTTGTGCGACCGCCGCATTGATTAGCGATTACCGCGTTCAGGTCACACGCAACCTTGAAGGTGACTCGCTTTAATGTGACCCAATGGCGCAAACGGTCTAGTCAACATTTGTGATTGGTTATCTTTCAAATCAATAATCACAATTCCATTCCGTCGAGGTTCGGTGACTGAAATTGAATACAAGTAGTATAGCTGAAGACGATCGTTCATTCCCAAAGGTGTTCATGTTTGGCAAGCGTTTAAAACGATAGTCCATTGTCGACTTTCAAGGCACACACGCACTCTCGATTTGCTTTTCATTTGTTTGTCATTCTTGTTCACTATCTCATTTTGATGTGAAATCGATAGGCACTGGTACAATGTGCTTTTTGTGGTGTGTTTGCGAAAGAACGTTGTTGTTGTTTTCGGAATTCGAGCGGGTTTTGTGTGCACCTTTGTGTGCTACTGACGAGGTTCTTTGCACAGGAATGCTTTCGGTTCACCTATGCTGATGTTGTTGGCCTGCTTCGGTCAATGACTACCACGGAAGTGCATCATCAGCGCATGTCGGATTTACGTTCTACAGCTTTTCGAATGACTAAACACTCCGATTCGAGAGTAATAATCCATCCCGCAACGCGCACAACGATAGGCAGTCAGTTGATCTACATTCAGCAGTACCTGCTCCTCCACCGCTTGCAAACGACGCTTTACACAATGACTCCAATGTGAGCGGTCAAGAGCAAGTTCTTCCCAACTTGTAAGGTCAATATGAGGAGCTTTCATGTCGAATTTGAAAGCGTCTTTGCACTCCAAGTGAGGCCTGCCATAGTTGTCATCTCTCCCAGCGTTGAAACGTTCTTTCGAAATTTGGATACTTATTTGTTGCATAACGATTTAATGACACCTGTGTATTGACTCATGGTAACTATACAACTTGACTATACTTGACATTACATGTTTATTTTATACCTTTTTCCTGAACGAATATCTACTATGATATAGTAATTGTGAAGCTGTGCTTTTTGTGACCATAAATTCTTCAATCTTGAGTGACGATGTTCTGTAAACAAGTTTTAGAAAGCACTTATTTATTGTTTTTGTATGTCCACAGTATGTTCAAGAATAACGGATGCTCCTTGAGTGAAAACCTTTTAGCTTCCGTTCGTGTTTTGCGTCGACGGTCTGGGTTTCACTGCCATACTACTGGTTGAACCCAGATGTGTGAAATGGTCCACCTGCTCAGATTGACCGTTTTTAACAGTAGTGATTTAGGGTGAAGCCGCCGCTTGACCTAAAACTTTTGTTTTCATGTTGCTTGTCAACTCAAAGTTTGCGAGCGACCTGAGGTGTTCTTGGGTGTGAGCAGTAATAACTGCATCATAGACAAACAACAAGCCACTGATTATCACATCACATACGTTGGCTTGTGCTTGCAAACAGTTCAGGTTAAAAAGCTTGCCATCACATCGTGTGCGTAGACAAATACCTGTGCTATGATGCATGACATTACAAGCGGTCAAAAGGTTAGTTAGACTGAAAACCAGCGTTAGAGCTGGACTGCCCACCATACACTCTTCAGCCGCTCCCTCTCATGTGGTGTTCTCCATGTCTGGACAATCACACACGTTATTAAAGTTCGTACCACTTCGTCCAGTTTGACTGACACGGTCGCAATTCCTAGCTACTCGACATGTCACCCACTGGAATCGATAATTTCATACAGATACAGAATCCAAGGGAAGACGTGATTCCTTGCTCTGGGCACAATGTGTTCTTACGAGCATTAAAACTTTTCATAACGTTTCACGGTTCACTTTGTCATCTAGTCCCACCCGTGGGACACGCAAAACCGCACTCACGATTTAACTCATGAAGGTTAACACATTTACCGTGGTGAACACAATGAGGTGGCGCATATCTTCACCGCCAACATCCGGCTTTTCACCCCGATCTAGTTTGTGTACTCCTGAAAACCAGTTTGCTTCGGGCAGATGAAGCTCGTTAGCCTGGGAGGGCACGTCATCCAAGGGAAGGAAAACCTGATTTTACATCTTCGGGATACCCGATCGCGGGAAAGGCTTCGGGAGAAAACCCTGAGGAAAAATCTGGAGCAGAGTCTGGCAGACGGTTAGTTGGTGCACACCAGCTCTTTCTAGCAACTCCGTGCTGTTTTGCAGGTCGCACTTGGTTGTGCAAAGGCTAGAGAAGCTGACTGGAACAAACGCCTAGTGGTGCTGGGGACGCCGCTTTGTACCCAAATTCCCAAGAATGTTCATTGAAGCCGACTCATCCTCCAGGAGGAGATAGTCGCAGACAACTACAAGTAAGGTGATTAATTCATACGAGGACGTTCAGTGTGTGTCTCTTACGTTCTTGGTCGCTCACTTTGTGAATCGTCCTCCTCAAACTGGGAAAGAACAGATATTACTCTCGGTTGTCGAACCTAGATCACACCGAAAGCGTGAAAAGTGCCGCCGCTTGACCAAGTACTGCCCGTGGTTGTGAATGCTGTGGAAGAGATTGTTCCACCCGAATTGGACTGTTTAGTTATTTGAAACTGACATGCGCTTGTGATATACATCCATGGTCGACATCGACCAGAGAAGGCTCACAATAACGGCCACAGGAGTCATGGCGAGGCAGGGTTGAGATCTGTCCCTTGTGATGTTTTTTTTGCATTTTGTCCAATCTTGGGTAACTCTAACGGTCACAGTGAAGTGGCAACACAAGCGGCTTTCAAATGACTCTTCCTCGTGCTACGCAATCGACTAGTGTGAACGAATTATATGAACAGTTAATCCACCACATATGTTTGGACTTACCACTGAACCGTGTAAGAGGAGTCCATGATTTTCAAGTCGCACAGACAAAGCTGCTGCTTCATCAGACCACCTTATGCGCGCTCGAATGAGTTCTACAGCGATTGCATTCGTTGCAGGCATGCTTCTGTCGCGGATAGAGACACTTTTACTATTTGCGTCATTGATTGATCAACTTGTCTGGGTGTCAATCAGAACCAATACCGCGCCACAAAGTATCGCTGGTAGATTTTGCTGCGTGCCATTACTGAACTTGCACGCCGTCTCTCGACATCATGTCAGTGTTAGTCACTCAGCGCCGTCTTTACGGGAATCTCTAAACGTGTTTACCGAGCGATGAAACAGTCGTTAATGCGACATCCGAATCCACCCAACCTGGGCGGTAAGGGTACTGAACTTCTCCCGAACTGATCAACTTCCATTTCTCTGCCTCCGCTTCCAAATTAACGTCTATGCAACGTTTCTCGTCTTTTCATAGCATTGGGGTTTATCTTGTTTGTGCATTCGTTGATACAGTGAACGATGTCGAAGCTTGCCGTATCCGGTCGAGCAGAACCTTTGCCGTGAAAGGTCACACACATTCGACGCCCAAACTTTGTCGTATTTTCGCCAGTTGCGAACCTTTCAGTGACCCCAGCCACGACTTGACTAACCTGTCATTATGGCTATAGCGTGCTATGGATTCCTGGCATTCTTCTTAAAATCCAGACCGTTTTTCTTGTCGGTTAATGCTGGTCAAATCAAGAGCGTTTCCTCTCGCGCGGTTTTATCAAATTATCAGGAAACCGAGTTTTCGAATCGAGTCACATACACTTCAACCTAATTTGCAAGCGCTCACTTGATATCCGTGGCCGGCCGTGTTATATATCACCAGAGTAGAACCCAAGTAATAATAAGCCAAATGCTGAACACTGAAAAACCCTTTATGCAATTATTCACTATTGACTAACTAAACCCAACACTACGCGTAGCAAGAACAAAGACAGATCCTTCGGGCAAAGAGCTTTACCGTTTCTGACCAAAACGTCATTAGGCTGCGGCTCGTCTGTATTTATACACTGTTTCTGGCGAAACACAATATGGCCGACAAATGGACCAATCAGAATCGAGAATCATAAATTCAGAGGGTTTTAAAGGTTATAATGAGTTTTTGAGGAAAATAATAACATTTCCTCAACAATACCTTGCCGCCAAGTCGCGACAAATGTCATCTGTTCGTTTTCATCTAAGAAAAACTACGAGGGATACACTTCAACTAGGTTGTGCAGTTTAGAATGAGCCTCTGGCATAACGTCTGCTGACTCGATGCATCGTTTTTTTGTTAGTGAGATTGGAATTAAAGCTAATTGGTGTCAAACAACTATAGCTCAGACACCTGGCAATACTACCTCCGGAGTACATAAATAGTTAGCAGTTGTACCTCTTATCAACTCGTACGCTGATCTAATGCATCCTTTGAGTAAATTCATCTTCATCAAGGACTACCGGTGACACGTACCGAATACTAAACCATGAAAAAAGTAAAATCGTAAAAGTTTGGGAAGGGTGGGACTTGAAGAGTTACGGATTCTGCAGAAGAGTATGCACAAACAGACTGAGATGAGGAGCCTACACCTCGAGTGGAGCAGGTATTCATTCACATTTCGTGAACGACTAGAGCGGCATCAGCATGACTGCTTCTTCGCGCCTTTCAAAGTAATGCATCATAACAAGCTTTTCTCGTTACTCCACTGCAACATTACGCAAACAATCGAGACATAAGCTGATGCGTAACCATGTACTGCGATATCTGATCTCGGGATTCTAGCTAGAAAGTCGGGCTGTGCCGATGTTGGAAAGGTTAGTGGTTAGGGTCTTTAGTTTGCTATGCCATGTGACGGTTTGGCTACCATGAGATCTACGTTAATCGAAATGTGGCGTCGCAAGATGAATCCGTTTCGGAAGTTGTTGTGCGGCAATCGTGAAACGTGGGTCAACCGGCGTAACCTAGGCATGCGGATCTGCTTTTTCTACATCAACATTACTACCGAAGAGCTTATTTCGGAGTGCATCGTTGCGTATGCTGCGGAGACATTGGTTTTCTAACATTTGGAGACTCCGAATGTGTTCTTTACGTAAGGTCAATGTGTTGCGCCCGTACAGAAATACAGCCCGAACTGTCACTTGGTATCCTCTACTTTTGCGTAATAGAGACAGTCGGTCAGACTTGTTGATTGAAACCTGAGATACTGACATATTGGTTTGAGATGTGTTCACCCATTTTCATCGCTAGTTTGCAGATTCCAAAAGTCAACTCGGAATAACTTTCGAAAATTTTCATCCCAGCGATTCTCATCTTAATTTGCCTATGGTATGGTATGAAAGCACAGGCCTGATCCAGGCAAAGTGCAGCACAGTCAGAGACTGCACGTGGGCTAAGATACTGCCAGGTTGCCCAGGCCTAGACAGATGTGAGGAAGAAAAAAGAACAGGAAATGATAGTGAGACTCCAGCCTGTTTCAGCATGCAGCTCACTACCGGTGGCCAATCAATTTAGCACGATGTTATCCGCACAATTTGCCTAGTCGTGCGTTGCGTGAATTCCAAGACGGCTTATTATAATACGGATTATAAATTCTTCTCTCAAGTTTAATCTTGGATCACGAACGTTTCGTCATCTCATTACCAGTATAATTTCTTTCTCTTCGTAGAAAGAGTTCCTTGTGTTATCGTATCATCGTTTTAAATCACGAGTCCGCGATAAACTGCTACTTCGTATTCATCAAGAGAATCGATGAATTTTAGCCAATCGATGTTTAGTGTCACCCTACTCCTCATACCGTGTTATGTTGAACGTTTCTTTCATAGCTGTCGAGTGTTTTATGTTCTCCTTGTCGTAAATTGAGTGTACAATGAACAAGTTTACAAATTCCTGTCTGACTTCTTCTTCTTTATGACATGGTATTTTTGAATTGCCGCTTTCAAATGGCGGCCCCAAACCACTCATTTTCGATTATTTATGTTGGCAAACCTCTGCACTAACAAACAACCGCCCCACGTTGGGTGTGTACCGTTCCGTACGTGGATGTGCCTGTTTTCCGGATAAATGTAGCGGCACTTGCTGAGGGAGCATTCACGAGATGCCGGCTTTTTTAACCCACAATAACCAAAAGTACCAACCGCCAGTGGTGTAGGACTCACAATCCTGGAGTCAGGGAAACCGCCATGCATGCTACATGACTCAATATGTTCTGAGAAATTTATGAAATTATTTACATATTGACATTGACCCCCCGAAGAACTTGCTCTTCACCACTCACGTTGGAAGCATGCTGGATAGGAGCAGATACTGCTCTTGGCTGCTGAGTGTATATCACGCCATCTGCATGGAACTTACGCAGATTGACCGAGTACTGCCTATTGCTGTGAGTTCTGTGAAAGATGGATGATTCCTATCGAACCAGACTGTTAAGTCGTCTGGAACGCTGTACGGTATATTCATGATAGACATCGACCGAATGTGGCCAACACAATTCTATATATATATCATCTACCACAGGACTCCAATTCTAAGCAACATGAATCAGAAAAATCGGTTTAGCAAACGAATAAAAAGTAAACAAGTTGCGATTAGGTTCGTACAACGAACAGTGGCATGCCAGCGCAACTTGTTTACCATTCTTCCACTGTTTCAAGCGCATGCGGATCCTGATCCTACTGTCCCTACCTGGTGAGTGCAAGCAGCACGAAATCGGTTGTCGGGTGTGTGATGGAAATGCATGCAAATGAGTATTTTGGTTCATGGTTATGGGTTTTACCCCCATTAAACATGTGTTTGGACACATGTAATTGGACAGGTTGGTCGTACTAGTCTTATCAAACAGTGGCATACAAGCGCTCCTTGTTTACCATTCCTCCACTGTTTCAAGCGTATGCGGATCCTGATCCTACTGTCCATACCTGATGAGTGCAAACAGCACGAAACCGGTCGTGGTGTGTGTGTGAAGGAACTGCATGCAAATGAGCTTTTTTGGTTCAGGGTACAAAGTAAGTTGGAAAGCTGAAAGCTGGGATTTTGTGATTTTTTTTAAATATGACACAACAATATCGGATAAAAGTTATGACATAACATTGTCACCATTGATTTCGGTTTGTAGCGACTTCACGTAATGTTTCCATCAAATTATTAAGTAAATCTTTTGGAACGCAAACAAACAAACCAATATGCCTCAGTTAGTTTCGTCATCACAATGCGTCATGTCATGAACTGGCTACTTGGCTGTTTCTTTTAGGCCCTGCGAACGAGCCGCGATATGGTTAGCCTCATCCTCTACATGTTTAGTAGCTTTTTAGGTCCCACCCTTCCACATCTTTTTAAGATTTTAACGTGCCATGATTGTATAGCTACCGGTGTAATGTTATTCATGAGGATGATGCTGATGGTGGTTAGCGGTTAGGGATGCATTCCTAGAACGAGCAGGCTCCCGCATCCTTCTCAGCCCGTGGCATCTTGGTACTAACACCCGTTTGCAACAAAATACGAGCAATTTTACGCAGGCAACGGTTGTGAAAAACAAAGCCGACGGAAATCTGCAGCTTGGATAGACCAGGTTTTGCGACAATAGAGAAGCTTAGCACGCACGAACACGCTGCTCATGCGGCATTTATTATGAAGCAAAGCATTACATCGCCGCCGGTTAGCGAACGCGGGGTTCCCTTAAACATGTACAATACAGTATAAACAATGATGGTAGTAAACTCTATCCGCAGAGCATGTGTTCAAACTGGAAAACATTCGCTTCTTTAAAGCAGTACTGCTGATACAGAAGTGAAGCAGATCTTTCATTTTACACTCAAGTTTCTATGAGCACTTGAGTCTGGTTGATGCCAGTCGGTTATTGCCAATTCGGGCGTGCTTTCCAGCGTCTACCGAATTCCTAGATACTTGAGCTGCTCTACATGATCTGCTTGATCGGAATCTGAGTCTGACCACCCTAACAACGACGCCACTTTGAGTTAGGAGTATCAAACAAAACCGCGTTTGCAAAACGATGATTTCTCATTCGTTTTCTCAACTATCGAGTTTTGCAATTCTAGCAAACCAACCATAAAACTTCTCTTAAGCCGCACATGTCGATGCGCGACTAGTGTCAGTTGTTTTTGTGGTGGCGACTTTGGCTTCGTTCGACCGACTTTAAATTCTTAATCAAGCATCTTTCAACTTGGGCGCCAGGAGCAGACGAAATATTGTATTTAAAAATGAGATTTTGTGATTCATGGCACTTCACGATTCGTTGATGGCAACGACTTCCGGTGTTTTGTGACATTTCTCGCGTGAATCTTTGCCTGTTGAATGTTGTGTGCCTGGCGTTCAAGATCACTTATGACCTTGAAAAACAAAATTTACGAACAATCGAATGAGTGAGTGTGCTTTGTTAAATTTTGCAAACCACCTGGCTGCTGTGCCAACAATTCGCTGCTACGTGACTGCAACGTGTGGTCGCCATTGATATAACTTGTTTTGTCTTTTCCTGGTTTTTACTCAGCATTCCATTGTTTTTGTTGTTCATCGCCCTTTCAGCGAGTTCGGTTGATTTGCCGCCCGATTCGCCTGTTACCGTGAATCAACGAGATCGGCTCCACAAAATGGGCCAATCGTTGCAGGTTCACGAAAATTATCGATATGAGAACGGCGCCACTCGGAGAGTTCCGAGCCCTTCGCCAGGTATGTGTACGACACCTTGGGCACCGTTTATTACGTTTGGTTATTTACCTCTAATCAAATGTACAGTAGGGAGCTTGTCTGTATCGCTTACCATTGGTGAACGTGTATTTTGTTTGGCTTACGTTCTGTGCAGATTGCCGTTACCATTTGAGGCTCCTTTCCGCTTCTGTCACGGATGTGCAATCGTGCAGTACGTTGTGCTGTGCGGCTAACACCGTGCTAAATTGATTGGCCTGTGGTAGTGAGCTGCATGCTGAAACAGCCTGGAGTCTCACTACCATTTCCTGTTCTTTTTTCTTCCTCATATCTGTCTTGGCCTGGGCAACCTGACAGTATCTTCGCCCACGTGCAGTCTCTGACTGTGCGGCACTTTTCCTGGATCAGGCTTGTGTTTTCATACCATATATCTGTCAAATCCGTTAACTCATTAGCAACCTGGTTTACTGGAGCTATGCGTTTTACTTTCAAACTATCGTGTGTGAATTGATTCAATGTAACACCGTTACCTGGTATCCAATTGATCATTACTTTTTGGAGGATGGCTTCATTTGCTGATTATCCGGTTTTGTGGATGTCTTGATCACGCTAGCACTCACGTGTTGATCGAAGGTGAGAGCGTTTTAAGTTTAGACGGTATGCAGTGCTTCACCAGTGTGCACCAACTAACCGTCTACCAGACTCTGTTTCAGATTTTTCCTCAGGGTTTTCTCCTGAAGCCGTTCCCGCGATCGGGTATCCCACAAGGCAGCGGAGGTTTAAAATCAGGGTTTTCCTTCCCTTATATAAAATGTCCTCCCAGGCTAACGAGCTCCATCTGTCCGAAGCAAACTGGTTTTTAGGCGCCAGTCACTCGCCCTCGCCCCTTCTCCCGTTGGTAGAAGCAGTTCCGCCGGGCTCGGGGAGCCAATCGTGCAAGCCAGAAGCTGGACTTGGTTGTCAGAGGCTATTTGAGACGCATGCCATAAGGGAGCATTTTATAAACAGTGAGAGCTTGTTTCCACTGCCACACCCGGCTATGAAAACCTTTGGAACCAAATTGGAGAGAGATAGTAGAACCCTCGACATGTGGTCATGGTCATCGTTGCAATAATAGCAAGCAGTTACTTTTAATAGCACTGCGATCTCGTGAAAATACAATCATGCTAGATGGGGCAGAGAAACTAAGTTGCGAAATCTTTTGAGTTGCACGCACACCAATCGCAGCATGCATGTGCCCAAGCTTCGCTTGAACCTAAAGTCCGCTAGTGACGTTAGAATACTAACGGATTAGTTCCCGCGTCATGTTTCAACCGTATCGTTAGCCAGCCGCTCAGTATGACTAATCCCAGTGGATTTAACCGTCGTGCATGCAAGGTATCGTCATGACTCATTCCAATGTTTATCTTTTGGAATGTGACCGCTTTCCGCGATTGATTGGAATATGTTTGGGACCGATCGTTTATTCATAATTCGAAAGTTTTGTAAATCGCCAATTGATGAAGGTAAAATACCCGTCAGAAAAATAGGCGAGATACAGTGGAAAATGCACCTCCCGAGCGATACGTAGAATCTTGAACCAGGCGGTAATACGCGTAACTTATAAGAAAGGGAAAACTCTCCGTTCGGTTCTGATGCACCTCAAGGATAAGACGCCTTTATCTAGCATTACGAACAGCATCTACACAATCAACTGTGAGGACTGTTCGGGTGTTTACATAGGGCAGACTTCCAGGGAAATTCACACTAGAATCGAAGAACACCGAAAGCGTGTCCGGAGACAGCCACGGGATTCGATGGAATATCAATCCCTTATTCGTGATTCCGCCTTGTCGAAGCACGTTTTAGATACGGGCCACAGCGTCGATCTAGACAATGTGGAAATATTGAGACACGGTATTAAACTGTATAGCGAACGCCTAAATGCGGAGGCGGTCGAAATTACCAAGGCAGGTCTGGCGTTCAATAAGGTGGATGAGGCATAAATCTCCACAATCTGGCGCTCGGCACTGATGCGAAAGTAAATAGTTTTATTCACCTTATACCTACTAGTTAATTAGATTTTCGTTTTTCTTCAAAAATAACCTTAGCCCCGTTAGCGATGTACTTTTACGCATGTGTGCCGCTGTGTCAATCGACCTTGACCGTGTTCACTTGTATCAGATTGACGTGGATACTCACTAGGAGGAAAATGGACCAGTGATCCTGGTCATTCCCACGAGACGTGACACAGCGTAGGCGTACTATCGGCTGTTTAGCGATAAGGTCAAATAAGTGGTGGTGGGTTGACTGCTACTTAATCATGTTCCCTGTCCTGACTATCATCACCCTTGGTCTGACGAAGCTTCTGTGTCTGAAGCATCTCGTGCAGGACAATGCCGGCATTTACTTTAAAAAAACACGGGGAAATGTAAGAGAAGATGAGGTGAGCAATCAGTTTAGATGTAAGGCTTAGAGACAAAACGCGTAAAGGAAAGCCTACATACAAAACGTTCGTATTTACACGCCCACACTACAGTCGATTTTGTACTGTTTGCACTCAACAATTATGGACAGCATGAGAGGACCTGGCAAGGAGATCAGATTGGTTGGACGACCACAACAGATGTTGCTGGCTCCTTCTTGACTGGTCGGGCATATGACGCTACTCAAATGTGCCAGTCTGGAGAAACATTCATGAAGGCTTAATCACGATCGGTCAAGCGGTGGACGGTAGCTCACGCCGTAAGGCGTGAGACTACAATGGTGAAGGTCCTGGGTTCGAATCATACACGAGACAGGATATTCATAGCTGATGAGCTCAAATAAGAGCGAAACTCGAGTCCGTGCTTCCACAGTGGACCGTCGTGATAAACTTTGTGAATATTTCCAAGGACTTGGTACGGATGAGTAGTCGCCAAAAACACAGTACGATGTTGTTTGGTTCACGGGGTTAGACATGGTGACCCCCAGATTCATTTTCCCTCTCACGAGACCTGTGCATTTCAGCTTAAATCAGGCGAGATTACTATAGAAGGTATTGCGGCGGTCGCTTAAAAATAAAATGGCTTGTTCTACACAACTTTTATCCTTTCCTATCCATCGTGTATTCGAAGGGCCCTTTTTATGAACAACAAAGCGCCTAGCGCAATATACCCTTTTCTAAACTAGAGTGATTATCATTTATGTCAGTAAATCCACTGTCATAATACTATAAAATCTATCGTCTATATACTCTCTTCTCTGAGGAAATGATTTCAATTCCTGTATTTCACATCATATTCCCAGAAATTATTTCTTTTCCTGACTGTTTCAGCTTACTTGAGCACTCTGAGTGAATCACGTGACAGTGCTGCTGAAACACACTCGCCAGTCAATGTTTCAAACCCCGCATCTCACGTGTAAGCTCGCGTTCGTAATGACCTTTTGCATTGCTTGACATGATGAGCTTATTTTTAAATGTTGCCTACTGATTATTTCTAAGTAGTTAACATTTCACCAAACATTGTGGAGGGTTAAGTCGGCTTGATGCTCTAACTTGCCATTTCATGTTTTTATCAGCACCAATGTTCACTCGTGTAGTAATTCGTCACGGAAAGTGCAACATGGTCCTTCATTCCTTGTCACGTATTTTGTTATAAATGATCTTATTCTCTATCATGTTAAACAGTTCAGCTATCTTGGAAGTTTCGTGATTTGATGGGATGGGATAGATAATGAAATCACGTCCAGAATTTCTCAGCC
>JACCGJ010002123.1:0-13955 GCA_013407085.1 Atriophallophorus winterbourni
ATCTATCTATCTATCTATCTATCTATCTACTATCTATCTATCTATCTATCCATCTATCTATCTATCTGTCTATCTATCTATCTATCTATCTATCTATCTATCTATCTATCTATCTATCTATCTATCTATCTATCTATCCATCTATCTATCTATCCATCTATGTATCTATCTATCTGTCGATAGTTATGTCTATCTATGTATCTATTTATCTATCTATATATGTATCTGTCTATCTATTCTTGATTATAGCTTTATAGCCAAAGTAATGTGTTGCTCATATACCCGCACTTGCACGTCACTTACGGTTTCTTCCTGTTTGCCTTCATACTGTAGCGGTTATTGTTCCCAACAAAATGGAACACACTTCTCAGCGTAACACGGCAAACTGATCCAAGGCAATCACACACAATAAACTTGTCCCAAAGCAGATCACGTGAGCGGCGTGAATAATATATTTAAACTGTGTACATATATACACGTATCATTAAAACAAAACAATAATGAAATATGTAGGAATCACGAATCATTCTACACTATATCTTGCAACGCTTTCGGTAATCTCAGTATTAATCTATTATCATCGTGTAAATGAAGACACTTTAGCTACGAAAATTCCTAAATCTAGTAATTGTTCACTTTATTTAGATTCTGTTATTCTAAAAAATACGAAAATGAGAATCGATAAGAATATACCACAACGAACTACGAAGCTTGTTGAATCAATCTGCACAGAAACTTGTGCGGAGGACTTAAGATTCCATTAGAAAGTTTCATTCCCTAGATAATATAAACATATTACATTTCAATCGACGTTTAAGCAATCATCAATTTCATAATTCCACGGTGATGCCTAATCAGTCGTATCCTGTTGGTAACTATAGACCTGTCAGCCTGACTAGCATCGCCTCGAAAGTAATGGAAAAACTGCTGCGTGACAAAATCTGTCAGCATCTTTGTCGGCATTCTCTACTGAGTGTAACTCAGCATGGATTTCTTAAGGGTAGATCCTGCCTGACAAACCTTCTTAGTTTTCTCAATACTGCCACGAAAAGGATGGATGAAGGGAAGCCTGTCGAAGCCCTCTACATAGACTTCAGCAAGGCTTTTGATTCCGTAAACCACCGCCTTCTAGAGATTAAGCTAGCAGCAAAAGGCATTCGGGGTAGTCTACTTGCTTGGATAAAGGCCTTCCTAACAGGTAGAACATTCCGAGTTAGGGTAGGATCTACGCTGTCGAATGAAACCGACGTAATCAGTGGTGTACCCCAAGGTTCGGTACTTGGTCCTCTTCTATTCCTGATTTTCATCGATGACTTGTCCTCTGCATTGAAGTGCCCATGCGTCATTTTTGCGGATGATGTTAAATTCATCGGATCAACGGACGAAGATACCTTGATGCACGACCTTGAACGGGTCATAAACTGGTCACACCAGTGGGACCTCCCACTTAACCTTAATAAGAGCCAACTCTTGTCAGCACTGGTTGATAAGATTTCAGTTCAGGTGTCGGGCAATTCTCTCACTGTAAGCGCCACACAGCGTGTTAAGGATTTAGGAGTACTGGTTAGGACGGACTTCAAATGGGAGGACCAATGCGCCGCTGCAGCTCAACGTGCTCGCAAAGTTCTCTTTCGGCTGAGATCCGTGTTATCCAGCAGAAGACCCGAGGTATTCCTGCCCCTTTACAAGGCATTAGTTAGGCCGCATTTAGAATATTGTGTCCAGGCGTGGTGCCCTTACTACAAGAAGGATATCGTTCAACTCGAAAGCGTACAGCGTCTCGCAACTCGCATGATTGAGGGTCAGCGAGGGAAACCTTACGCTGCACGCCTAAAGTCCCTAGATCTTTTTTCACTTACGCGCCGTCGTTTGAGAGGTGACTTAATTGAAACCTTTAAGATCTTGAAGGGGTTAAGTGGCGTTAGCATGACCGACTTCTTTGCCTTAAGTCCTGAGCTGGGTACCCGGGGCCATTCACTCAAACTTGCTAAGGAGCGATGTCGGCTAGACTCCAGGAAACACTTTTTCAGCCTCAGGGTGGTAAATTTCTGGAACCGGCTTCCAGAAGAACTTATATCCTGCAGTACCGTGTCTAGTTTTAAGCAGGGGTTGGACCGCAACTGGGGTAAGTTGTTTCCTGAATACTCGCCTTAATTGCTTTACAAGCTTAGGTTTTTCATTTTTTAGCGTTATCCCGTAAATATACTGAGGGCTAGAGTTCTGTGTGTTTTTTGAATTTTTATTATACACAATGCTACTTCAGCTAACCTCTCACCGTGCTGGTGAAGAGAAACTGCTTTTTCTTTTTCCAGCATCGGCTATAACGCGGTGCTTCCTAAGTTCAACCCGGATAATCTCTTGGCTTCGCGATCGGCGAAGATTTCAAACAGACAAAAAGAATATACGTTTTGGCAGTGGTGGGTGCTTCTCTGCAGCTTTCCACCGAAAGAAATTCTGGACGCTCGATTGGCTTGTTAGCCACTTACTGTCCTGTGCAAACTGAACTGAACTGAACTGAACTGTATCATAGCATTCCGTGGCAAAACTATCGCCCTGACATCCTATACTGTAAATTTGTTCCGAAAGGATAGCATTAATAAACATGGATGCCTTTTTCATGTACATTCAGAGACTCAGGCTAATATTATCATTTGATCCGTCTTTGAACACCTGGAAGAACTTGAACTGAACTGAACATTCTTCATCAAGGTCATAATACGCGACGCTTCAAACGTTGTATTTTGCCATGTCTCATCAATTTTTCCTAAGAATGCGAAGATATGATACACTTACGCTCTTTTAAATAAGCACGACACCGTCCATTGTAATTAATGTAGTTGTTTGTTTTTTAAAATTTATTTTAGATTTAGGAGGTACTGATACTGATAGTGGTTTTAACTTCTACCGTCTCCGAAGCCCAAAGGCTTTGCTGAAATAGCTGTGGTATCGCCGATATCAAGCCAGCATACCACTCGCTTGAGACCACAGAAGGCGAAACCATCGCCATCCTCTTGTCATCCAAAGGCTTCCTGGAAGCAAGTTAGCGCAAATCGAGGTGGTATTACTAGCCCAACATAGGATGTCCACGCACTTGCCCCGGAAATCCACAACGTGGTTGCTGAGCTGCAAGCTAGAAACCAAGGTAGCTCAACACGTTTAAAAAATGTCTTAATCGTGAAGCAGGTTAAGCCTTCCATCCGAGACTCAAAGGCTCGTAAGGAAAGTGTCCACAGGAAGGTTATCGACCTACTCCGTGCTTCAGGCATGCGCCCGACTACTCCGCTGAAGCGAGTTCACCGAGTCGGCAAATGGAGGTGTGGCCCAATCGACGCATCTACCGGTTCGCCACGGCCGATTGTAGTCGAATTCACAAAGCAGTTCGATCGCGACTACTTTCTTTTAACAGCTGAAAAACTTAACCTCGTTGAGGGTAAGTGTATCGTGCAACCTGCCTCACAAGAAAACTTATAGCCCAATTAGAGCTAGAAAATCGAAGTTAGGTGTAAATCTTAGCTCACCGTATTCGCTTCCGAGGCGAAACTCAGTAAATGACAATAGTGTGACGATGACGCTAACTCAAGAAAGTTGTACTCCAACATTGAAGGGCGCCACCGTCGAGCTACGTCCTTTAGTGGATGAATCGTGGTTGAGTTGCAGTCACTCGGACCACGAAGATGAAACTGAATGCCAGGAGTTGTCATCCATTTCAAAATTGAATGCTCTGTCTCTTAATGAAATAAAACCTTCAAAAACACCAAGCAGTCTCGGGTATTACACCCGAGGACAAAGAGCTCTTAGGTAGCCCTAACACCGGGAGTGCGGCCCCATGTGATAGTCCTCTTCTGTTCTATACAAACGCTTTAAGTATTAGAAATAAATGGGCTGAACTCCTCTGTATAGTTGACGACAGAATCATGGTTGTCTCATGATGACCACATACCAGCTGCAATGGCTGACTGGTTTCGCGCTGTAAGAAGCGATCAACCTCTTGGTAGCCTAGCAGGAGGGGCGCTGCTATTCCCTTGTAGAAAAGTATTTCTCTTTCTACATCCAACGTGCAGATAATATCTGCCTTGCTCATGCATGGATGCACGCGTATAGTGGTAAGCTGCGTCTACCGTAGTCCGAACACTAGTTTGGAAGAAGATGCTCTTTTACAAATTAAGCTTTTGGCTCTTTTGGCCGTAGCACCACATGTTGTAATCTCCGGTGATTTTAATCTACCCGAAATAAACTGGGAGTACCAAACCTCGCATGCTCCAGGGAACGCGAACGACTTTCTGGACTGGCTACATTCCTATGAACTTCACCATCACGTGAACGAACCAACTAGATTCCGCGAGGGTCTGTCTCCTACTCTTGACCTAGTTATTTCAACTGCTGAAAGCGATATAGAAAATGTGGTCTTCCTATCACCACTAGGAATAAGCGACCATGTAGTGTTAGCCTGCAAGTTTCTCTTGTCGTTTGTAAATCCCCTCTTAAACTGTCTCGATGCTTTCATAGGATCGACCCTGCTGCCCTACTACAGGCAGCAGCGCTACTTCCATGGCAAAACATTCACCATGTGGATGGGATGTGGGGGCAGATCGAGAAAAACACCCTTCAACTTCAGGATCGATTCGCATCTCTCGTACCACTTCGCTAAAATGGTAAACCTCAATAGTGGTCAACCTCAGTCTCCCTTAGCGAACGTCACCGCGACGCAAAATGGAGGCGTTACAAGCTTACTCTCTCATGTGGTACTTGGGCCCGTTACAAATAAGCGCGAAATATCGCTGTTTTCAAGATACGTGCTGCAAAGTTCTCTTTCGAAATGAGACTCGTACAAGAGGCCAATACTCATCCGAAACGATACTACAGCTACGTTCAATCTAAAGGCTCAACACGAAAAGGTGTAGGTACCTTGAGAAGAGACGATGGCTCTGCCGTCATTGCAAGCATAGAAAAATCTCACTTGCATTTTCAAAGCTTGCAACGTCGATGTGATAACTTGAACGCCTCTGCGCTTTCACTTCAGTGTGCACTCACTGGACACTCCCTCTGCACTGACCTTACATTCGAGGTACACAATGTCGAGACTATATTGGCCAGCCTAGCATACAACAAGTCTGCAGGGCCCGATAACATCCATCCACCAATGATCAGACTGCTAGCTCATAGATTATCTGCGCCGATCACAAAACTTTTCACAACATCCCTCAGACAGGGCACCCTTCCTTTGGACTGGAGAACAGCCGTTGTAGTGCCTATCCGTAAGGGAGGAGCTTCTTCGGCGGTCAAAAATTACCTCCCGGTTAGCCTCACTAGTATACTCTGTAAGGTTATGGAAAGGTTGTTCCGCGATAAAAGTTGCGGATACCTAACCAAACACACTCTACTGAATGCCACACAACACGGATTTCTAAGACGTAGGTCATGTCTGACAAACATTTGCATTCAACGGTAAAAACTGCAGTGGTTTGGCTAGGTCATCCGAAAGACATTCAACGCTCGTGAAACTTGTTCTTGATCCTAAAGTCACCCATACTTGGCGTTGGCGTCATTGGCTGTCATTTGTAAATGGAGAATGTATGTGTCCGGGGGTTACTTACCGTCTAAGGCGTTCGAAGTTAGTAACGCGACTGCATAAAGTAGAGCCAGCCAGTAAAATTAAATATTCGGATTTCCTTGTACCATGGTTATATAGCGGTTGAGCATTTGACGGTTTCTACCCATGATGATTAATCGAAAAAAGTCACTGATGAATATGCAATTCAAAGTCAGCACAAATGTGTAATTGTGCAGTTTTTCAGTACTGCGCAGGTAATACCGTTTTAAATTGATTTGCTAAAGATACTGAGCTTCATACATAAACACGCTCAAGTTTCACTTCTAGTTGCTCATTTTCTCTTACATCTGTCTAGGTCTGGACAACCTGACATTATTTTAGCCTTAGTGCAATCCCTGTGGCACTTTGCCCAAATCCAAGCTTGTGCTTTCATGCATTCTCATACGTATAATGTTAAGTGAAATGTGTATTTCCGTATTCGTTTTGTTTGTATCAGTTACTCAAATTTTTCAAATTACAGGTTTATCACTTCTGAAATGGAAGAAATACGAATCCTTTCATCTTTACAGGCACTTGCATTGCCTGACCAGGAAGCAATCACCAGAGCATCCGAACGTTTGCTTTCCCAATTAGCGATAAAATTTTCAATCGAAAGGACACATAATGCTCAGTCCTGTTCTCCTAACCATTCACTACCGCTTATTTGCTATAAAGGACACTTAGTAACAGATTTTGAAACGTTATGCACCTGTGTAATGTCAGTTCGTGCTGGAAAGCTTCCTGAATCAAACGAATCTGCAAGTGTTCGTAGTCTGCACAGCTTGATTTTATCGTGGGTTGGTGATACGCTACGCAACATATCTCTGTATTTCACTTGGATTTGTGATGAGGCCTTTGAATCCTTCACTTTATTTCGCTTGAAGCGCACTCTGCCTTGGCCTATTGCAAATTTCATTGCCAATCGTCATCGATCGATAAACAAGAAATATCTCAGTTCGATTTCCTATGACCGAAAGTCGTTGTCAGATGTGCTGGCTGATGTAGAGGCCGTCTGTTTCGGCTTGTCGCAGTCACTTCAAGGTGGACCATACTTTTTCAACAATGACAACCCTGATTCCCTCGACGCTCTGGTTTTCGGTTACTTTTCGGTATTTCTTGAATTGGATGAATTGTTCTCCCCAGTTTGTCAGATTTTCGGACAGCACCAATCACTGTTAAATTGGTATGATAGGATGAAATCTCCCTTGCAATTGAATAAAAGCTAGTTCTTTGACAACGTCTTTTTTCGTTTTTAATCAATATAATAATCAAACACATTCATTGCAACCTCTCATTCCCAATCGAATCGAGTTATCGCCTTGCAACACTTCTTTTAGATATGGATTCCGATTTGGGCACATTTTCCTACTGCCTTGTCGAAAGTAAACAGTACTTGAAGAATAAAATTACCGTTTGTTCATGGTCTCCAAAGACAGATCTAATTGCGCTTGGTTCGTTTTCCGGTCTGGTTTCGTTGCACAGGTTTGTTGCATTGTATCTCATTCGCTTTGCTTATCTTTTTACATACAGTGAGAATATAACACCGCTTATGACATTTTGTATACGTAACAATAGCGTACGATAAAAGCATCAATGTGTGGGCTATAAACGGAATTAGAAATGGTTTCGTTTTATTGTACGCTCGAAGTTTTTCTTATTTGCTTTAAATCTATTGCGTAATGATCGTTTTTTTAAATTTTCCATATAATTTTTACTTTTCCGTTCGTTTATCACGTTCACAAAGCTTAAAACATTTAAAACATTAACATTTATAAGGTAGAGATAAACGCATGGACTTGGGAGGTGGCAAATCTGGTGTATTCTCACGTGCTGCCAATGGACTGTCTTTTCAACTAGCATTGCTACGTCATCGTTCTCAGCGCAACTTCGTTTGCAACATCGAAGTCTTCAACGTCACAATTTTCACTGAAAATTCTTTTGCATGTTTTTGCTAATTGCAGTATCACTGGTACACTGTCGTTTTCGCCTGAACAGTAAACAACTTCTTCGACTGGATTTATCTTCAATCTTCAGTCACAGCCTTCGATTACCCTTCTACTGCTTCTGCTGCTGAATTTCTGCCCTGATTTGTTATTCTCTTTTTGCGATCGGGTTCTGTGCTATTAGTTCTGCATCTAACGCCAACCCAATGAGTAATGTTTCTTTAGGATATTGAGATTGAGGATCAAATCACCTTAAAATAAACTCAGCCAATTATCTCGCTTAGATTTAAGTCGGAATTCCTACATTCTACCGTGCATGTACAACAAACGCAAAATCATGGACATTAAATAACTAGACGGTATTCGGTTGTATTACCCTCACTGTTTTGTGTCTTGTTTTATCTGAAAGACCTTTGTTATCTTCATACCTTCAATCGGCATAAATCGGACTTTGAGCGTTTAAATCCGCTGCGAGATCTAAATGCTGGTGTGGTTGGTCGTAAATAGCAGATTGTGTGTCTACGGAGCTTAGATTTTCGAGTGGCACTTCGCTTCGTTTAGTTCATAGTTCCACCTGTAATCCGTTCATAGACGGAAACGGGCCATACGAGATGCAGCAACTACTCGGTTGCAGGTTTTTATAGGTGGCGATCGAAATATTTGGGTTTTCTGTGCTGGTTTTAATCGCTACGAGCAGCTGTTTAGATAGCTGCTGCCCTACTTTCGTATCGATATTCATTCATACGATCCACTTTGACCCTGGTATCTGCCCAAGGTTGAACAACCTGACATAAAGCCTATTCAATTACGAAAATATGACCGATTCCGGTCTTTTGATATTCTAATTAATCATGCGGTGACTCTGGTTAATTGCACCTTATTACTGGTTGAGAAACTGCTGCATTGTGAGCATTTTATTGAAATGCGTCGATTAAGGATGTTGGGAAAAACCTTTCTTGTAATCGAGTGCTGATCACTCGTAGACTACATGTGAGCTAAGATACTACCAGGTTGCCCACGCCTAGACAGACATAAGAAATAAAAGTAGAAACAGTAATTGGAATGAGAATCCAGCGGGTTTCCACTTGCGAATGAATTTAACGCGGTATTAATAACGCTGCACGATTGCACACCCATTAACACATTGGTCAATAGTCGAGCAACATTGCATTGACGATCTTTAGCTGTCGTAGTCGAACGCGATTTATCTGTTACCTTGGCTCGAGTATTCGATTCTTAGAAGCTGACCTTATATTACTTGCTCGTCATCACCGTATACCCTTCTTGAAACGCGGTTGTCCACTTCTAACTCGTAATGGTGCTGTAAGGGTGGTCAGATTGAAATGGCTGAAGCCGATGAACGCTTTAACTGTTGAACTAGTTGCAGTTGGGCAACCTGTATTCTAGGTTGGAATGCAAGTGACCGGAATTCGCAAAGGCTTCTTACCCGTAGTGATATGTTCGGTGGTTGTCTTGTTGACATTTCTCCGAAGTGTTTGATTATTCCTGCATGTTATCAAGTGAAGTGGTGAGGAATGCTTGCTATGGTGTGTAGTACTGAATGCTGCGTGGAGGCTGTCTTCATAATATCTCTCTACTCGTTCAGAACACTTGCTTGAATACATGTTTGATTCTAAGTGTATGCCTTTCATCCCAGTGTGTATGCACCTAATCTATAGGTTCAGTAGAATTTAGGTCTCACCCTTCCCGATCTTCCAAGGATTTTTAAAGTCATAGTTGTACGGCATTTAAGCACTCTGTACGTGCTATCATTGTAATGCTATCCATGATGTTGACGATGAAGCAATTGTTGATGATATTCCGCCATCTTTCAAATACTCTCTTTTTTATTTTCTCCATCAGATACAAAATGGCCTGTGTCTGGGAATCCGAGAGTAACGTCGATCTAGGTGAGATCACACGTATTGTTTGGAGACCAGATGGGAAGTGTCTCGCTGCCGCATGCTCATCCAGACTCATTCGCTTGTTCATGGCACATGACGGTTTCATTTACAACACACTTCAATTCCCCGAATCGGTTCTCGCATTGCGATGGATCGTTGATTTTACCACGGCGGACATCCCGGTTTCCGATGCCGTGACCTTTTTCCCAGACATCGGTTCGTTGACAATTTACAACTCGTAAGGCTGATTTTCAAAGGTTAAATCTCAGAGACCCTGCTTTCAAATCGTCCGATGCATTTAAGTTGAACGAACGATTATGTAGCGTCAATGAAAAGTAAGCGACTCGACGATTGTACTCATCGTGATTCTAGATTGACCGTGCTTGTTGTACTCTCCGGTACGAGCGTTCATGTCTTCGACGGGAACACGTTTCCTATCGCTCGTTGGTGTGTCCATTCTTCTGAGATTCCCATTGACGACAAACTTGAGGTATTGTATTGGTTCCTATGAACTATTTCAGTTGCTGGACTGTAATTTTTCACCATCTCTACGTACTTTTCTGGTATTGTTGCGACGCACCAGCGTTTCGGGAGTAATTTCCATTCAGCTTCAAACGGTAGGTTTTGGTTGTTCCTGATTGTGAGTACATTTTAGATTGATTGTCAAAACATTGTTTCGTTTGGACAACAGTTGCGAACCCTGGCAGCCCTGCACTCTTGTTTGCGAATTTGCAAAACGGTAGGGTTACGCGTTTTCGTTTTTGTAATGTCATTCTTATCTTACTGTCTCCACTTGATGACGGCAAAGAGCCAGAAAACGGTTGTGATGGAAATGTGAGCAGCACTTTACTTTGGTCATACATGAGCGTTTCGAGCGCTTGACCAAGAATCACTATGTGATTCCGTGTTTGAACATCGGGGTTCGTAGCATGAACCTTATTTAACAGTGGTATACAAGCATACCTTTGTCATTATTAGTTGTTTGTCATGAAATTTTAATGTCTGGAGTTAGATAAAGCTCTACATGTGGATTGTTTAGGCACTTATCTAGAAAAGTCATTAATTTTAACAAGAATCTAGCATGTTCGTGTAGTACACGAGTGTTCAATCTTGCATCACTGCTGTGCTGTTTAGCAAAAACCGTGTGAACTTGAGTTTGCCATCGGTATTGAGCTGTTTGCAGAAACGTGCATGTGTTGCACTTCAATTTCAATGTTCATAGGCCTGTTCAACCTGACAGTATGTTAGCCTACTTGCAGTCAATGACTGTGCCTCGCTTTGCCCGTATCACGCTTGTTCTTTCATACGCATACAGCTTGTAGTGATTTATACAGTGTCATGTTTTGTATCATGTTAATTTGTTCTTTTCGACCATATGAAGAGGTGTGGCCCATTGTTAACCGATTTTGTCAGGTTTGCGTATGCAGGACGAAATTACGGCACAATCCCACTTCCGTGTGATTTCTTTTGGAATGCATATTGTCGTTCAATGTTATATCATTTACACCAGAGATTTCAGCTTTTTCTAAACCAAGTAATAAAGCAATAATGACGATGGCTCATACTTAGGTCGTACCGAGTCATTGAATTAGTGTTTGACACTTAAAATAATCACAGGGGTTAATTATTGTTAAAAATGGTGACAATACCTTTCGTACAAAACTGTAAGGCCATTGAGTCAATTTCTAAATTTTCGAACAACACTTTTGCATTCTTCTTTACTATCTTTCTGCGATCCACTTGTAGTGTCTGATTGCTTTACTACCTATGAGTGCTTTTTGAACATCAGCGTTTAACATATTCTCATTTCTGCCAGACATTTCAGAGATGTTATTGAACCAAGTATGGATGGATGGATGGATGGACGGGAGCACAAGCCTGATCCAGGCAAAGCGCCGCACAGTCATATATTGAACATGGTCTAAGCTACTGTAGGTTACCCAGGCCTAGACAGATATGCGAAATAAAAATAGGACCAAGTTTATATGTTCAACAGTCATAATCATCATAGACAGCATTACACCGGTAGCACGTACCGAATTCTTAACTGCCACCCAACCATGAAAAAGTAAAATCCTAAAAGATGGGGAAGGGTGGGACTTAAATTGCTACGGATTCTATCGAAGAGTAAGCACAAACAAACTGGAACATGCATTCAAACAAGTTTCGTGAACGAGTAGAGCGACATCAGGATGGCAGCTTCCTTGCGGCTTTCACTGTCATGCATTATAACAAGCTTTTCTCGTCACTCCACTTGACAACATATAAGGTCAAGCAAACACTCCAAGAAAATGCTTAGTGCAGGACCGCCATTGCACGCGGTTTCGGGACATATCCTGAAGCGTAACTAGCCATTGCGATATCTAATCGCGGGGACACCAGTCTGGACGACGCGCTGCGCCTACTTTGGAAAGGTTACTAGTAAGGATTTTTAACTGCCTATGCCATGTGACGGTTTGGCCAATCAGGATGTGGCGTCGCAAAGAGAATCCGTTTCGGAAGTCGGTGTTCCGGCATCCGTAAAACGTGACCCAACAAGCGTTACCTATGCAGGTTGATCTGCTTCTCTATATCAACATTACTACCGAACAACCTATTTCGGAGAGCATCGGTGCGTATGCGATTGCAACAGCTAACTCCTAGAATGTTGAGGAGACATCGGTTGTCAAATACTTGGAGACGCTGAATGTGTTCTTTACGTAAGGTCCAGATTTCGCACCCATACAGTAACACAGCCTGAACTGTCGCTTTATAGACTCTACCCTTGTGTAACAGAGACAGTCTTTTCTGACGCCAGAGGTGACCTAGGTTGCGGAATGTTACGGTCGCTTTAGAAATGCGTGCCGAGAACTTGTACAATAGTAGCGATGATCAATCCTTAGTCAGCACTCAGTTATTGCGGTACTGTTAAACTATCCTCCCGAATTGCATTGTTTAGTGATCTGTAGAACATGAAATCAACATGCGCTTATATGCCGCTGTTGCATATGGTTGGTACGACCAACCTGTTCAATCACATGTGACCAAACACATTGTATGCTTTTCCTCATCAGATATGTGATACACATGGGCTTAGCACCAGTGTCGTTCGCACGAGTCTGTAGAAATGCAATCATTTCTCCTACTGGAAAGGACACTTGTCTGTCTCATTCGTTTTGAGTTGCTCAAATGTTCTGAGCTCGCGCAATAGCGTTAGAAGTTGAGTCGTAATCTTCTCGCTTGAATATCGCTTGTACGTCTTAAGCAACGTTGCATTGTGTATAATTTGATACCTTTTTTTTACCAGTTTACGTTTAGCTTTGTCCTGCATACGGTATATCGTTTATCCTTGCATGATTGAAATATTACAGCTTTTGGATGACGGGTTTGTGAAAATTCGAAGTTCTTGGGAGGATACCATTCACGACTTGGACGCGAAATTCACGACCTACGCGAAAGAACGCATAGCAAGCGAACGAGTATGTTGCGTGCATATTTTCTCTCTCTCGTATTCGCTGATGTCGTACAAAAGCGTGTAATCTCCCGCTTCCTTCCTTCAACAGAATTGGTCGCTGTGTGTTGAATTGCTGGAGTTCATGTTGTTTGGTGACTGTCCGTGAGTGGTGTACATTTTGTTCATCTTCATCCTCTAGACCACCTCTTCATACATTTTTGGTGAAAGACTGGACGGCCGCTAGTTTGAAGAAAACGGGAACCGCCATTTTGAAATCGTACGAGTCCATCAAGACAATATGTTTCCAACAACTTCAATTGTACGTCCCAGTCACCGTGAAATGATCTTTTCCGCTTGGATCGGTCAACTTTTTCTCATATCTGTCTAGGCCTGGGCAACCTGACAGTATATCAGCCCACGTACAGTCTCTGACTGTGCGGCACTTTGCCTGGATCAGGCTTGCGCTTTCATTCATTCATTCATCTATTTTGATTTGTGTAATGTTTCACGTTACCCCATCGATTCGGTTATGTTTATTGAATCCGTAAAACCGACGCCATCCTGATTTTCAATTTGTGCGCCTTTCGTGATTCTTCTGAAAGGTTGAGACAGCTTGTACATACTAAACCACATCGGCATCGAAGCTGGAAATGGAGTGTGGCGTTTCGAGTTTAATATTTTTGGTGAATTTCTCACCGAGTCAACATTTCGCATCATTCCGCAACTGCGTTCGCGGTCTGCGGTAGAGTTCTGGGCTCCTTGATCGATAAAATTTTCACAGAACGACAATGTTGCTGAGGTGTCTTCGCAATGTTCCGTACACCGAAGGATCGCGACTTCTGGGTCTATGTGACTTTACCCAGTTGTTCGGTAATAATGTTGATATAGAGAAGCAGATCAACCTGCATAGGTTACGCTGGTTGGGTCACGTTTTAGGGATGCCGGACCACCGACTTCCAAAACGGATTCTTTTTGTGACGCCACATCCTGATTGGCGTAAATCTCGGGGTGACCAAACCGTCACACGGCATAGGCTGTTAAAAACCTTTACTAGTAGCCTTTCCAAAGTAGACGCAGCGCGTCTT
>JACCGJ010002124.1:0-10029 GCA_013407085.1 Atriophallophorus winterbourni
AGGCCAGGCCCTTTGCCATCAACACTCGGGTGCAGGAAATTTTCAGCGCGGATTATTTGTTCGAAGCATCTGGTTCTTCGTTGTCAAGCCTACGGTTGTCCATACATCTGCTCCTACTGGGTTCGTACTAAGACTATGTCAGACGAGCGATTCCCGCTAGCAGCACGTTCACCCCACGTGAGACGGCTCCGGCAGCACGTTCACGTCATGTGAGACATGACTCGGCTTAGTCCTGATCAGTTTTCCGTGTACCCTACCCTGGCCACGGCTGACGATGTTGTTACAAATGCTCAAGGTTGTCTGGGTTGCATATATTAACAAAAATGAATTTATTTGGTGAGATTATTTCAAGCTTAGCCTGTCCGCTGGTAGTATACGTAGTCTGTACTTTTATTTGAGGTCATGTCTAAATCAAACGTAGGAGCAACAACAAATCAACGCATAGTGATCTTGTAGGAAAAGTAAACTATTTTCATGAAAGTGGATAAGGTTGTACGACCACTGTGACGCATATGGCGTATTAACGGAATGTGTTATATCATACCTATAGAGGAATCATGTTGTATAATAGTGTATTTGGATAGAAATCAAAGAATAAACAGAGATTCGATTTATGTTTGTCTCGAGTGTGATATGGCTAGCTAACCGTGAGTTCTGTTCATGATTGAAGCTTCAGGACCAAAGTAATGTGTTGCTCATATCCTCGAGCTGGTTTCGTTCTGTTTGCCGTCATCAGGTGGAGACGGTAAGAATAGGTGCAGTAAGCCTTGAAACAGTTGATAAGTGGTACACAAAGTTATACTTGAATGCCACTGTTACATGTGGCACATGTACATGTACATGTTGTACAAAGAACAACGGTGTTCATACACAATCACAGCTGATTGTTAGGCAAAATTTACACAACTGCGAAACGAATTATGGTTATTCAACGTTTATAATGGTCTAAAAAGTAACAAGCTTAACAATAACCATATGATGGCAATAATTCAATTAAAATTCGAATAATTTGGAGTGGAGTTTGATCGTATTGGGTGTGCTAAATTCACCCATGACAGCGACATTTCACTTGTCTCGCTACATATAATGACACCTTATCTCCTCTTGTTCAATGACATCGCATTTGTTTCGTTACATCGAATGACCACCATTCCACATAAACTGTCTGCATTTCTCTATCACAAAGTATTCACACGTCAGGGTTACACATCACGCTGCATTATGCACTGTGCACTTGTCTAACCTACTTAACATGTCAACGCATTCCTGTAACATTTTCCCTTTCATGTAACGTTTCAATTATGATACAGATATGTAAACCAGTGTCAATTGGCCGTCACCGATTTAAGACTGATTTTATTGCAAAAGCTAGAAATTCGTCTGTTAAAATAAATCAAAATTCTTCTAGCTTAAACAAGGTTATACTTGAATGTCATGTTACATAGGGTTCGTACAACGAACCACATTGTTCAAACACACAATTATATAGTGACACGTGGTCAAGCACTCAAGGCGCTTAGGGATGACCAAAGTGATTTGTTGCTCACATCCCCCGAAATTACACTCCACTACCAGTTTCTGGCCGATTGCCGTCATCAAGTGGAGACAGTAAGATTAGTTCCAGTGAGTATCGTTGCGGTGAAACGTCTATAGCTAAAACATCTTAAATGTGTGTCACCGTCGTAGTCACCAGCACTAAGACGCACGCAAGAGCACGCAGCGGTTTCATCGCCATTATCCCCCATTTGTCTGGCTTGTGTGTCGTTGCAGGACTCGCGGTTGTAAAAATTGTCATTCAGTCGCAATCCTAGCAGCGAACTTTGTGAACGGACATGCCTTTGACCATATACAATGCGTTAGATACGACGTTGCCGTTTTAACAGATGATGATGCCGAGAGATTGGGTGTATCCGACTATTCTAGCGATCATGGCGAGTTAATTCATCTGCTTGCTTGCTTGCTTGCTACATCGATATTTCCAAAGCTTTCGATAGAGTCAACCATGACATCTTAATCAAAAAGCTCGAGTCTTATGGAATAACGGGAATATTGCTAAATTGGATAAGGGACTATCTTACTGATATACACATCCAAGTTCGCGTTGGCAGCACCTTATCTCGAAAAATAGACGTCGCGAGTGGAGTTCCGCAAGGCTCGGTGCTTGGATCTCTTCTATTCTTGGTGTATATGAACGATATTTTAGAGAATATTGGATGCAACTTGATACTATTTGCCGATGATATTAAAATTCGGAAACGTGTCAGGTCTGTTAATGACTGTATGGCATTACAACGGGATCGGTGTACCTTATGTCGTTGGTCCCAGTTAAAAGAGTAACCATTTAACCCTGCGAAATGTAAAATGCTGCAGCTTGGAAAATCTCTACACCACACGTATCTGCTTGATACGCAAGATCTCGTCTGGACCACCACAGAAAAAGATCTCGGTATATGGGTTTCGTTTGACCTTAAGCCAGGACATCATTGCCAGATGGTGTACAATAAAGCTTGCCGTATCTTGAGTCTTCTCAAAAGAGTATTCCGGATTTTTACGCCCGAAACCCTACCCCGGATAATCAACACGTATATACGTCCTGTTATGGAATATTCCATGCACGCCTGGGCACCATGGCTGAGGAAGGACATCGAACTACTAGACAGGATTTATCATCGTGCTACAAAGTTGGTCCCCCCTTACAGAAATTTGCCTTTCACAGAACAAATGTTAAAACTGAACCTACACGAATTTACCCAACGACGGATATGTAGTGACATCCTGTTGACATTCAAAATCCTGCATACTGAAAACCAACCCCTTAAACACTTGCTAAATCCCAATGGCCTTACTCGAACACGAACACATTCAAAGGCTTTAAGCATTCCGCATTCTCGATTGGATATACGTCGTAATTTCTTCTCCGTAAGAATTTGTTTCACTTGGAACTATTTGCCTGAAAAAATCACACGATCAGAATCTGTTGAGGTTTTCGCTTCCAAACTCGATGAGTTTACGACGAACCATGCGGTATGTGACTGTCCCTATTAATTTTTGAGATATTTATATATATTTTTATATACTCCATATACCTTGTCATCCTATGGTTATTGTTAAGCTTACTGCTTTTTCTACCATAAACTTTTCTGAGTTCTGAGTTCTGATCTGAGAGTGTCAGGGTTTCATATGTTGTCTAGGACGCATGGAAATGCATCGATTATGATGCGGAGGTTTTCACTGTTTTTTTCGAGTTCAATCACAGTTCACAAATATAACCAAACAAAAAATTTATGTAACGCGGCTCAGTGGTGGTGCTGAGTGTTAATGAAAGAAAGCTCAATTAAAATTCAATCAATGGCAAAACCGCAAAAGTATTAGATATTGATTTGGGAATGCAAATCAGCACTTCCGGTGGGAGAGCGTTCCATGCGAAGGGGTAGGAAATACCTTCGACCGTCCAATCGACTGTTCTGATGAGCAATCTTGAGATTGTGCCCAAGATGATTGTGTCGATTGGATAGAGACATCAGGGACTTGGAGGGTGTGAATTCTCCGTGAGAGTGCGAAACTTCAAAAGCAAATCTCCACTAAGGATTCGGCAGTGGATTGAGAAGAGGCCGCTGTTCTTCGTAAGACATGTTTTGAAAGCCGTTGATAAGCTTTGTTGATCGCCATTGTGGACGCTCCAGGACGTGCATGTCTTGTTGGAGCCACAGATGCATATTCTGCATATTCTAGCGGTGGTGGGCGGATGGGAGCGGTCAGTAGGTGTGAGAAGTGTCTTGGGTCAAAGCGTGTGAAAAGTCGCCACAGAAGACCAACACTGTGGTTCGTAGTTCTTGCACTGGCTGGAGCAGCTCACGTCTTGCTGTGCGATGACGCTGATGTCACTTACCTGGTCCACATGGTGCAAAGTTAGCCACCCAAGTGATAAGAGTAACGAACAGAGTGTCGAATGGACAGAATGTGGCCTTTTGTTGAGTTGAATGGCAAATTGTGTTCTTATGCCCACTGATAGAGGCGGTCGAGGTCACGTTGCAGGAGTAGATGATCTTCGAAGCTAGTTAGTTATATGACGCCAAACCTTGAGGTGATCCGCTAAGAATAAAAATGAGCCTGATAAGTTCATACTGATATGATTGATGAATAAAAGGACTAGAGTTGGTGCTGCTGAGTGTTAATGGAATTTACTGCGTTGTTCAAATAGCAGAACCGCGAAAACCTATTCGCCAATAAATGAATTGCTCGGAATCAGCAGAGCTGTGGAACAACACGTAGGGTGAGAGTCAATATGCGCGTCTTACTTATGAACGAGGCATGTACTACAGATCAAACCAATTAAACGTTTTGTGATAGTTCAAGTATAAAAAATCAATTTTATGATAAAAAATGTTTTAGAAAGCTTGGATTACATTCAATCAATGGCAAAATCGCAAAAGTATTTGTTATTGATTTGGGTATGCAAATGAGTATTTTAGGGGCATTTTTATTTATATTTGATGTACGTTTAAAATATTTAGACACATTGTGTACTCGCTTCAGCGGTACACAAAACACCTTTTCGATGTTCACTTAACTCCCGTAATTTATTATTGTGATTGTAGTCGGTAATTAAAGCTGATAGCTTGTAAGAAATCATTGGGTCGTGTCTACACAGGGTCGCACAAAGCGTGCTAAAAAGCATGATGATGAGATAAAAGGGAGGAAAATTGGCCTTACAGCGGGCGTAAACTATATTGTACCAAACGTTCAAGGTCGTCTGGGTTGAGAAATTGTATCTGCCTTCTTGTCATTTGCCACTAGTTGAAATGCAAAATACCTTCAATTGACATCTGATTGGCTGCTTATCGACACCGGTGATTTGATTGGCTAAGCACGGATCAGGGATCACTTTGGTCATTATGAGCACTAACCATATCAGTGATCTTTTTCAGGAAACTATTTGGTAAGCGGTTGTTTGAAAGTCTCGAGGAATTAAACCACTTGATGGCAGAATTAACTCGTGTTTCCAGTTTCCACTATTTCATACGATCATCGAAAAGAAATCCAGCGGGCTAGCTGACATTGATGAAATATGAATGTCAACGAAAATGATCAGTACAGAGGCCTACACGTGGACTTCGTCGTCGAACTTCCAACGCACCACATTGCGAAGCGTATTTCAACGTTGGTCGCCGTGGTGTCCTCTTTCGCATCACTAGTAGTAACGGTCCATAACCATGAATTACAAACCGGTGAAGCCGGATCGTGGCACTTCCGCAACAGACGACTAACTCGTGCTGAACTGGATATCATTCAGCCGATGGTTGAAAGCGGAGACTCGTCGTTCAATATCCGTTATTATGTGAAGACTCGCTTTGAGAAGAATCTTGCAGGCTGGGACGTTGGGAATATGCGTCGGCGAGTTCTGGTAGGACGAAACAATCCAGGCAATCGTTGTTAAAATACACTTAAAATAATATGATTATTGTTATTATACTTATAATAATCCATTTTTCACAGCGTATCTTTGACAAATGAAAGCGGAACTCAACGTCATCGAAAAGGCACGCGTGCTGCTAGACGGAATGAACAAGATGACGCATTTAATCTATAGTACTCTAGAAATACTCAGTTTGTTAAATCGTTTTTATGATTTTATTCTCATCGATGACACATTCAGAACCAATCGTGAGAAATATCTCTTGTATTAACTAATGATAGTAGATAGATGTCGTTAAAGTCTTCCTGTACCATTAGTCTTCATGTGCAGGGAAATAGACGAAGATGTCCCGCTTACATTTGTTGTATTCGTCGGTGGGTCTGGTGTCGTGAAAGACATTGTCCGGTGGAGCACTTGCGATTCGGAATGCTGTAGAGGTCGTATTCCCACACGATTCGCATCTGCTTTGCCGAGTGCACATGCTTCGTAATGTCACTTGTCGTTACCCCCAAACGGGGTCACTGAAAAAAGTATGCGTAGCTATGAGTACCTGTAGTTTGTGGCGGTACGACTTTGGCTTAAACAATGTGCAGAGAGCGGATCCATTATTCTTTCTTTACTTCAAAAGGGTTACACTGTTGCAGCTCCCGCAAGTGAATGAATACTCGACGTCCTAAAGTAGCTACATACGTTATGGAGGACACCAACATACTGGAGGCGATGCACAGCTTCGCAGAAGAGAATTCATCTTTAGCGCACTTAAATATAAACAGTGTAATGCATTAGATATCTCGGTTTTATCTTAGGTAACGTAAACTAAGGCAAATTAAGCCGGATCCCTGTTCGTACTAATACCTAGTTTTGACTAAACTTTTGTGTCAAGAGTTAAAAGTTACTAAATGTCTGCTTCAACCGATTACCCGCGTATTCTCTTTAGGATCCTTCAAAATAATTAATAACAATTTTTTTACCATCCTACATATCTTTCTCTGGATCTTTTAAATCATAGCGTTTTTACGCGCAAATCATTCCATCAGCGTATATTTTATCCTCCATAATACTTGAATGTAAATTGAAATATGTGGATTTGGAAACTCCCGTCAATTTTGATGGTAATTTAAAAAGTTAAATTCCTTGCTTTACAGACCCAAATGCCTGGTGACATACTACTCGAATTTTTAGAAGATGGATATGCAACGGAAAAGTCTTTTCGCTTGCGTGATACAAAACTAGTGATAAGAGGGATGGGTTTTATTGGAGTTATCAATGACCACATTGCGAAAAATAATCCCGAAAATCTGATCAATCAGCAAGAAAATTTCTACGGGGGTGAATACTTGGCTTCACACATCAAACTTGTCGAATTGCTAAACATTATGCAAAAATGTCACATCACACCATATTTTCTCTTCCCGGGCGTCTATACAAGATGTGTAAGTTCTCTGTTTGCTTTCATATAGTATTCAAATTGTTTATCAGCTAAATCTGTATGTATCAACTTAAATGCACGTAAATAAAAATAAGGTTTCACAGTATCATTAGAGATGCATACAGGAATAACTGCTTTTGAGAAGTATTATTTGATTTCTTCAGGTACATTCGTAGGATATTTCAGTTATTTTGCCCAAATATATGTATGTATAAGCATAGAACTTATTTGTTAGTAAGTATCGAATAGACGATGATAAAGTAAAGTTTTGTCTTCCACATGTTAATCCTCTAATCATAACCGCGTAGTTAAGAGCTATTAATTAAGTATAGCCATCTATCATAGTAAATATCAATGAATAATTGAATACCGAGCAATAAAACTATTGTACTCACTTTTGTTGTCTACGTTTTTTACTTCTCAGACTTCGCCGACATATTTCAAGATGCTTAGATACCAAAAGTCTTACGAAGGTAAAAATTGTCGTGCGGTTACGTATTCTGTTTGCTCAAAATCGGTGATAATAGATACACTGGTTGAAAGTAGTGCCCAATTTATGGTGGTTACACAAATTGTACCAAAACATTTGGCAGCCCTCGCAGACATTTACAAGTGTCCCATACTTGGAAGTTCTCCTGAACTATTCCTTGCTACCAGTTCAAAGCGTTTGGAGAACGATGCGGCCGATTATTTCAGCATACCTATCATACCATTTAAAACTGAATATTCGAATATGTTTTCAAAACACGTAGAAGAAACGCCCTCGAACATGTACTTAGAATGTCATGCATTCTATACCGAGCAATCAAAACTGAAAAATATGGAACCAATGCAGCGAGTTTTGGCGGCCGTTTATTTAGGGCCAAAATCACGGACTCATTTCCAGTTACCAGAAGAATATAAGAGGAAATTGAGGGCAAAGTTACCATACAGATCGATTCAAAACCTATGGGAGGCGGTATTAGAGTGGCTGTCGAAAGTTCAAACGGATGCAACAAGACCGGTTAAAGAATTCATTACCGTCAACAATCTAGTGAACAAAGGTCGTTCATTCTTTTTTTATTTAGAGAGTTTAAATCGTTACGTATATCACCCAGATGAGGATGGTGCAAAAATTGCCGAGTTTTTTGAGCAAAACAAAAATCCTATTCAAGATGTACAAACGATAACACATTTCAGTAATGAGAACTTTACAGTGAAGGACGTGTGGTCGTTACTCAGCGGCCAAAGGAATCCTCGCCTCGAGCCACCCGAATGCACACGTGGTTGGCCACCGCGATTAGTTTATGCTTATCGAACGAACAAGTTTGAACCAACTTTTGTATCTGCTATGTATTCCACTGACTATGCACAACTGGTAGGAGGTGAAGATTTGTCAACTGAGTTTTCGGTTTATGAATGTTCGTTACCCGTACGTCTTATGCACTACCGTATCATTTTGCAACTGGAACTCCAGCTTGGTAAACGACTACGCCCGCAAGCGACAGAACTTCTGAGGCGTGGCAAAAATGTGGTCAAGTATACAATACCAGTGAAACCATTATCAATCAATTTCGAACAGGAACAGGTAGACAGAGTGCTGAGTTCTTTTCTCGGTATTTCTTTGCCGTTACAGTCCACGAAACCTAAGTGGATTTTCAGCGTGGCCGCCACGATCGCTTTTTGGCAGAGAAATCTCCCGAAAAGTTCCCGTTTCGCTAAGTTGGAATGTTGTTGTGTATCCATGGCTGTGTTAGCGTGTGTGTGCGCAGTGATGAACGAGGCTCATTTGGATGAAACTCTTCTTGGTCATTACGAGTCCCTTTGCAACATGCTTGAGGATGAGGCGTCGGCGCATGAGTCAGTCGTCCCAACGAGACAAGTTCAGCCCAATCTGGTGCATCGATTCGTTTCCATTCAACTTGTCTATTCGTCGCTTCAATCATTGGTCGGTCTACTCGAGTCGCTACTGCCACTTGGACACGAGTCTCAGATGTTCCATTTTCCTCCAATTTGGATGATGTTCCCGTCAGGTAGATTGGTGCATGCCATTGCTCATCGCTTGGACTCGGAACCCGTCGATTTGCGGTGCCAATTCATCACGAAATCTTTGCTGCCTCGTCTTATATCTCACCGGTCCATTTCGGTATCTTCCCGCGCACTATGTGCTGCTGTTGGTGATTTTAATCACATAATAAAACTCATTCCATCACTTCCATTAACCAGCCATATTGTTGATTACCACATGGAAAATATAAATTTCAATGGTCGAGGATGAATTCCTTTATGAGAATCACAAACACATCTGTTCACATCATTCGCTCAGACATTCGTGTGTTTAAACAGAGACAGTCTATGGTAATGTGTTGCTCACATCCCCATCCCTTACACACCTTACAAGAGACAGTCTATCTTCTATCATTACTTACTCAACTAATTGTTGTGTTTGAAACTAGTTTTTATCCATAAATTCATTTAATCTAATTTACCGTTCTTCCTGTTAGTACTTCCCTTACCAGAAGAGTGCACACCGCAGGAAACCAGTCGTGGGGTGTGTGTGAGTGATGCAAAGGCATGCAAGTGAGCATTTTTGTTCATTGCTATGGGTTTTACCCACAATCATGTGCATGGGCACATGTGATTAAATAGTTTGGTCATTCCAACCTTTATCCAAATTTTGTGGTCCCTACCTGATGATTGTAAACGGTACGAAATCAGACGTTTTTGTGTGCGAGTGAAATGCAAATGATCATTTTTGTTCTTAGTTAAGGGTTTAACCGCATTAACATGTGTATGGGCACGTGATTGTAAACAGTGCGAACCCTGTCATCGGGTTTGTGCGATATACATGTATACAAATGGGCATTTCTAAACCGCAGAATATTCTCTTAATAATTTTTGTCAATTGTTGTTTACTCATGCTCGGATGGAGTTAGCTAAAACTTGCATGAGTAGTGGGGTGTGGGGTAAGAGGCTAGCGAAGCGCAGAAGATCTGTTAAGCCGACTCCTTCATTGTCGACTTTTGAAGGTTTTTTGCTCGCAAAGATGCTTGGTCGTTTTGATCGACTTGGTAGTATTTCTATTGGACTTTTTTTTACATCTGTCTGTCCAATTTCAAGTTTCAATGCGCTTGGTCTAATTTCTCGTGGCACAAGTCTGCAGCCATTTTGCCAACGAATTTTGGCCGTATCCAATATATCTTTA
>JACCGJ010002125.1:0-15424 GCA_013407085.1 Atriophallophorus winterbourni
TTAAGCTTACTGCTTTTTCTACCATAAAACAATCCGAGTTCTGAGTTCAAGCGTAAGTCACCTAAGATGGACAGGCGAGATTAAGGTAGATTGATACGACCGCGGATGTTGTTCGCATCTGCACACAAACTAAACAATTAAGTGATAAACACAGCATGCAGAGGGTTGTTTTTTTTTTCTGTATTTGTGTTTAACAATTTGGGTTAAACTTCGGATTGGTCAAGTAAGTACGCCAGGGCAGTTCAATATGGAGAACATATGTGCCCATGCAACAAAGTGATACCTCTTCACGGCACCACTGGTACCAAAAGGACAGCAGGCTGATATCGTTTGGACAACGCTGCCGTCCGCAGTATGTCGGCAGGATGACAGTTGGACTAAACTTCGGACCTAAATAATGGGGGGACTCAGTTCTCCGATTTTTCCTCGCGGTTGACTCCTGAAGCCATTTCCATGATTGGATGCAGCCACAAGGCAGTGGAGGTTTGAGATAAGGGTTTTCCTTCCCGTAGGTGGACCGCCTTCATGGACTTACGAGCCCCAACTGCACGAAGCATGCTGGTTTTTAGGCGCTAGTCAGCCGCCTTCGATCTTTCTCCTGTCAGTAGAAACAGTGCCGCCGGGTCACACAGAACCACGCGTGCAGGCCAGGAGCTGGACTTGGTTGTCAGAGGCTATATGAGACGCGTGTCATTGGAGCATTTTTGGAATTGGTAGCTTATCCCCGAAACCGCCGTGACAACCTTGGAACCATTGGTCAGGTAAAGGCAATTAAAACCTAAACCATGTTCGTACTGGCACCCTTGGTATGACGAAGCTTCGGTGTCAGAAGCAAAACGTTACCAAAATATGCTCTCATTCCAAACTTTCTTTTCGTGACTAGGTTTCAACATACCTGGAGTTATCGAACCTACAGAATACATGAAACTGTTGGACATATCCCATCAAACAGCGCCATTTTTAATAATTCGATCGGAAAAGGAATTATGAGAATTACCCGATCAACTGCTAAACCATATGAATAACGTTTGAGGAGTCTCAATCTTTTCGACTTTCGCTGTCGTCGACTAAGAGGTGACCTCATACTGACGTACAATATTATGCACGTCCCTAACCATCCCTTGTCCAAACTTTTCACACGCTCGAGACCCCGTGCCAGTCGGAAACATGAACTTACAGTGCTTATTCCCACTTCAAGACTGAACTGCCGAAGATATTCGTATTCTGTACGTGTAAGTTTCACATGCAACACCCTCCCCTCCACTGTTACACACTCAGCCAACCTGGATATTTTTAAAGCTAATTTGGACAAATACTTGAGAGACAACCCAAATTTTTTTAAAACTACACTAAAATGGATAGTTTTAAGATCCGGTTGAAAAGAATCTACGATTGATTATGTGTGTTTGCACAACGAATATAAATTGATGAATGTACGATCAAATGGTAAACAAACGAACTTTTCCGGAGCCTTTCAATCCATCGGGATGCACTTAATGAAGGCAGGTTTTCAGGCACGTCACTTCTGCAGATGCTGTCGATGGAGTCATAATCTAGCATGTTGCGGTGTACGGAAGTGCACTAACATGGTTTCACGTTGGAGTTACACGTGACTGCATAACGGAGCTGACTACCGAATGATCGTCGTATAAGGGTTGGTGCACTGCTATATTGATTTGAAATCACTGTTAGACGGTTAGATTTGTAGATACATCTTCTGAGACATTGTTATCCGTAAGCTGTTAGTATTTAAGTTTTTAATATTTATAAATGATCTAGCGAAACAGCTACGATGTAAAATTGTTCTTTTCGCAGATGATGTGGAAATTTTGGACGAAGATAAACACCTTTGAGGATTGCCTAGTTTTACAAGCAGACCTCAACAAGCTGCACCAGGCTCAATTGAAACCAAGCTGCCTTTCAACTTCCACGAGTGCAAAATGTTGTCAGTTGGAAAACCATTCCCATTGTCATACATACTAGGCAGTCACTCGCCTGAGTAGAGTATATCGCAGAAAGATCTCGGTATCTGAGTGCGAGGGAATTTAAATAAAACAACATGCAGTGCGAGTCCGTCAGTAAGAGTGCATCCAGCGTACTCGGCTTAATTAGACGAATTGTCGGACGTTTCTCACCGCACTCATTGTCAAATATACTCAATACTTACTATACAGTACAAGTTTGATACCATTGATGGAAGGATTTATCACAAAGTAACTAGAATGGTTAGTGGATTGCATAATCTACCATATGAGCAGCGACTGACTAGTCTTGGGTTGTGCACTCTCGAGCGCAGACGCATCCGAGCTGATCTAATCATGACATACTGAATAATCCATACGGGGTCCCGAAATATTCTCCGCAACATTCTAGGAGTTAGCTGTTTCAATCGCATACGCACCGATGCTCTCCGAAATAAGTTGTTGGGTAGTAATGTTGATATAGAGAAGCAAATCAACCTGCATAGGCTGCGCTGATTGGGTCACGTTTTACGGATGCCGGACCACCGACTTCCGAAACAGATTCTTTTTGCGATGCCACATCCTGATTGGCGTAAATCTCAGGGTGGCCAAACCGTCACATGGCATAAACAGTTAAAAACCCTTACTAGTAACCTTTCAAAAGTCGGCGCAGCGCGTCTTCCAGGCTGGTGTCCCCGCGATCAGATATCGCAATGGCTAGTTACGCTTCAGGATATGTCCCGAAACCGTGTTTAATTGCAGTCTTGCACTAAGCATCTTCTTGGAGTGTTTGCTTAACCTTGTATGTTGTCAAGCGGAGTGACGAGAAAAGCTTTTTATGATGCATGACAGGGAAAGCCGTAAGGAAGCTGCCATGCTGATGTCGCTCTACTCGTTCACGAAACTTGTTTGAATGCATGTTACATTCGAGGTGTAGGCACCTCTACTCAGTTTGTTTGTGCTTACTCTTCTATACAACCCGTAGCTATTTAACTCCCACCCTTCCTCATCTTTTAGTATTTTACTTTTTCATAGTTGTATGGCAGTCAAGCATTCAGTACGCGCTACCGGTGAAATGCTGTCTGTGATGATGATGATGATGATGATGATGATGATGATGATGATGATGATGATGATGATGATGATACGGTGTCCCACCCAATCCGACACCTCTTTACAATTGGTTCCAATCTCCCGACCCACAGTCACAACTAACCATTCAAATCCCACATTCCCGATTGAACTGTCGCCGCAACTTGTACGCAGTCCGTGTATGCTTTCTGTGGAACAGATTACCGCCAGAAATTGTTTCCTCCTCAAACGAAATGATATTCAAACAAACGTTACAATCTTTTATGTTGAATAATACTGTGTTGGTCCCAGTTTTCTGAAATCCCTTAGTGATGGAACAACCAGTTATTCAAACATATATTTCCGGTCGAAATGTCCTCTTACCATGTCACAATTGGAATTACTTTTTATCTTCCTTTGAAGCACATAGACGCAAACATTACAGTAACGATCTGTTTAACTTTTATGGTATTGTACAGCAGGCGACGGAGAAAGTACACAGAAGTCAGAAATGCTTATGGTACAACGACACCAGCTTGGCAAGATAACGAGGTATTTGCACTAAAAGCATAAAACTTTCGACAGTCAATCGAGACGGTCACATACTGCATAGTTTATCAAGTATTCTTCACGATTTTAAGCCAGAGGCACAACCGATTCCGAGCATATGGTTTCTTCGGCGAAGGTGTTCCAAAGGAAACGAATTCTAAACGAGGAATAAATAAGGTGAATATCCATTCGAATAGGTGGAGTGTTCGAGTAACATGTTTGAGCTTTAATACATGTTTGACGACGATCTTCGGTCTGCATTATTTTTAGGCCACTAAGACTCTTATTTTTAAAGAAGGAAATCGCTCCGATGTTGCGTTACTCTGTTGCCTGTGATTTTCTAACTACTTGGGCGCCTCATTGTTGAAGATCTAATGAAATTTTTCGAAAATAATTAGTTGCTTTCGAAGAAACAGCATAGATTTAGACGGAATTATTCTTGTTTATCTAATTTACTGATAACGCTTGATGATTGGACACAAGCGGTAGATGAAGGACAAGCAATATATGCCTGCTACCTAGATATCTTCGAATCAGAATCTGAAAGTTTTGGCATCACCGGAAAGTTGTTGAATTGGCGGAAAGACTACCTAACCAATCGCATTACCCAGGTACGTGTTGATGGTGAATTAACAAAATCAATCGCAGCAACTAGTGGAGTTCCCCAAGGTTCAGTTTTTGGTCCAATCCGCTTTCTGATTGATGCCAATGAAATACCGGAACATTTTCGATGTAACATTTTGTTAATTGCAGACTACATAAGGATATGGAGTTGCATCCGTAGCCCAGAAGACTATTTGCTATTACAAAAAGATCTTGCTACGCTTCACAATTGAATAGCAAACTGTCATTTACCTTTAACAAATGCAGGTTCATGATTGTGGGGAATCTAGTAGAGTCCACATATCCTATCGGTTCACGTCCTTGAAAATTGCAGTGAAGAAAAAATATTTGGGTGTCTGGAGATCCTCCAGTTTAAAAACCTCACTTCAAACTAACACTGCCTCAAACGGATATTTAGGAAATCTTCATCCAAGATATTCCCAAGGATCATGAATACATTCTTGAGACCAGTCATGGAATATGGTGCGCAGTCATGGTATCCGTGACTCAAGTCTGAGTTCTGACAGAAAGATGTAGAACTTATGCAGCGAAATTACCCCCGCTCGAATAAACTAGTTCTAAACATCCGAAACAGGCCTTATAAAGAAAGGATAGCTCAACTGAATCTGTTCAAATTTCCCTATCGATGAATCAGAGGTGACCGTATCCTAATTTCCAAATTTTTCATACCCCAAACCATCCTTTACATGATTTATTCACGCGAAAGGATATGAGAAATTATCGGACCCATGAATATACGCTGATGGTACCCCATTCCCGTCTGAACTGTAGAAGGCGTTTTTACTATGTCCGTGTCTGTTTTACTTAGAACAGTTAACCTTCTAACGTTGCTCAATTTACTAACTTGCATGACTTTCTAAAGAAATTAGACAAGCTTTTATCGAATTATTCGTTTCTCAAATACTTATATACTGTTTAATCTAATTTCTTATCTTGCTTTAAACACATTCATTTCAATTTTTCCCTCCTTTGATTATTGTGAAGCTTGTTGCTTTTTAGACCATTAAAAACCTTGAATTACCTTGATTTGTTGCGTTAAATCTTGTCAGTTAAGTTTGGAAATTTACTTTGGAAGACTAGTATAAACCACATGTATAACGTGCTCTTGACCACTCACATTGGATACACTGTTTAAAGCGTATTTGGCAAACACGGAAATAGTAGATGTTGATATCGGATTATTAACATAGACCGCACCATCAGCATGCAAGTTACATGCACCGTGTACTGCCTCTCGCTGTAAGCGCTGCGAGAGAGATTGTACCTCCCACATGCGACTGTTTAGTCATTCGAAATGTTGCTTAGCATCGAGCCATTATGCGCTTGTGATATACATATATGGTCGACTGCTCTACAAAACAAGACTGTGACATGCTGTAGACGATGTAAAAAAACCTCTGCGCTAACTCATCAGCGTCATTGCTAGCATCGCAAACCTTCTCGCAAAGTGCAACAACGCAAGATATCGATCGCCCGATCGATAATCACTCGCATCCACTACAAAAGCTACCACGTCGATTTGCGCTCGAATATTCTTAAGTAAAAAATAACATCCATGCGTGTGTGTGTGTTTCTTTTTCTCCTACTGTTCGCCTTCATTCAAGCGCAACCACAACTGATGCGTCCTACCATCGAACCAATCAAAAGACCGGACGTCCGCAGTTACGGAAAGAATGTGTACACGAAACGATCGAAAATTCCTGTCAAATATGTCTTTGTTCATGAGTTGCAACCGGTTTTAGTGAAGCCTGGGAAACGTTTTCTCGCAGCGCTAAAACCAAAAATGGAAATGACCGTCGTTACTCAAATTATCGAACCCATTCCCGTGACCTTGAGATCAAAGAAACGGCGACTAAATTACATTCCTTGGAGTAGAAGGAAATACCTGGATGTGTACCCTCCGAGATTGCTAAAAGATCGCTCTGGGTGGCAGGTTTTGCGTGGATTATAAGAAACGGTTTTTTAATGAAATGTGAAAGATTTTAGATGCTATCTACATAAATTTTCCCACATTATATACTACTTATAATGAAAAGTAACAATTTATGTTGACCAGAACACGTTGAAGATGATATTTTCACACAAAAAATCTTAGTAAGCGTAATACTCAATTCAATTCAATTCATTTTTAATGGTCTTAAAAGCATATAGCTTGACAAAAACCACAGAATAATATGGGAGTTACGAATAACATGGGTAGAAAAACGGAATTTGTTTGCTTACTGAGCAGTTCAGGAATCAAGTAAAAATCCATTGGAGAGAAACTGTTTTCAAAGTTCAAAGCTTTTATGGTGTAAAATATATGGGTTCAAAGTTTGGATTGGTCAACATGAAATTATCCAAATTCGATTTGAATATATCCAAGTTGGGTGAATGTGCAACATTACAGGGTAGGGAGTTCCAGGTAAAGCATACACGTACAGAATAAAAGTACCTTCGACAGTTTAGTCTCGAGTCAGGAATATGTACTGTATAGTCGTGACTCCGGCTGGTTCTGGGTGGTAGTAGTAGCGTGAATAGTTGATTTTGGGGATGGTTGGGTGTATGCAGTATATCGAACATAAGTATCAAATCACCTCTAAGACGGCGGTAGCGAAAGTCGAATAGATTCAAGATTCAAGAATTTATGGTATAAAAAAGCTCGTAGCTGTACAACACCACAGGATATTCGTATAAGGACAATAAATATATATACAAAATAAATAGAGTCATCAGTAGTAGTTACAAAAATGTCATGTATTGTCGCTGTATGATGAAAAAAATTATTCGTTTGGAAAAAGATCATGTTATATAAACGGGATGTAGGGTGGAATTACTAGGCATAAATATATCCAATTTGTTCCTGAAAATCCTTTCACTAGATGATTGGACAACATTTGACGGTAGGGAGTTCCATAAGAAACAAACGCGCACCGAATAGAAGAACCGACGGCAGTTCCGGTGGGAATGTGGAATATCAAATGCCAATGTGCTTCAAACCGCGTACGAGCTTGGTGGTCCGATGATATATTCTCTGCAAGAGGCTGATGTACTTTTGTAGCCAGGGTGACCAAGCCTGAACCGCATACTCCATGGTTGGCCTCAAGTACGTATTAATTATTCGATGAACGATTTGCTTAGTGAAACTCCCGAACACGCGTTTTAGCAGTAGCAGTACTCGTGACGTCTTTTCATAGACAGCTTTGACGTTATGTGACGGTTTCAAAGTGCTGCTCACCCACACACCCAAGTCCTTCTCCTTGTCAGTGCTTTCGAGAATATGGGAACCAAGGGTGTTGGAGTACTCGAAATGTCTTTCAACAGTCAATACCTTGCATTTTCTGACATTGAAATGTAGTTCATTTCTAACTGACCAGTCTTGTAAGGTATCGAGGTACAGCTGAAGCTCTCTGCAATCCTCAGTTGTACGTACTTGTGTCCACAGCTTGATGTCATCCGCAAATAACATGATTTTGCAGCGAACAAGTTTAGGTAAGTCGTTGACATACATCAGGATAAGAAGTGGGCCAACCACTGATCCCTGCGGCACCCCACTCGTTACTGCAATAGGTCGTGACAAAGCACCATCAACCCTTACTCGAATGACACGGTCGCGGAGATAATCCTCAAACCAGGCTAGTAATGAACCCTTAATTCCACATAGCTCCATCTTTTGTAGTAACAGACTGTGGTTGACACGATCGAATGCTTTGGACATATCAAGATAACAAGCGTGTACTGTGAGACCTTTGTCTACAGCTTGTGTCCAGTCATCTAGGGCGAGCAGAAGGTTTGAAAGGCAAGAGTGTCTTTTTCTGAAGCCGTGTTGTTCGACTGCGAGCAAGCAATTGTCTTTCAGATGTTTTGTGACGCTGTTTGCTACGAGGAGCTTTAGAGATCACCGGTAGTAGTGTAACTGGTCGATAGTTGGATACTTCGGAACGGCTTCCTCCTTTGTGGATGGGGGTAATGATGCCATTCTTCCAATCACAGGGAACGAAACTTTGGGTTAAAGAGGGGTAAAACAAGTATGTGAGAGGCGTACACAAAGTATAAGCACAGTTTTTAAGAATCAACGGGGTAATTTCGTAAGCTCCGGGAGATTTTCTCGTGTTGAGATTTAGCAATGTGCGGAGGACACTCTCCGATGTAATAGTTAGTTGTTGTAAAACATTTTCGGGTGAGATGACGGGAGTTAAGGGACAGGTAACGGTGTTTCGTGGACTGAAGATAGTAGAGAATAAATGGGCTAGAACGTCGGCAAATTGCGATGCTGCGGTTGTTGTTCCATCACGTGTCTTTAGAGCAGCAACTCCTGGTTTCACCCTTGACCGGTTATTTATGATCTGGTAGAGAATTTTGGGGTTGGATTCCATTTTGTTGAGTAAATGTTTTGATAATTCAGTTTGTCATCAACAACAAATTTGTTTACCTTATTTCTCAGCAAACGGAATGTCTCCCAACTCTCAACAGTGGTATCATATCGATGAGCTCGCCATGCAGCATTTCGCAAGGTCAACCATTTTCGTGTTCGGCTTCTCAGCTTAAATGTATATCCATTTTTGCACCTTTGGAACAAGATGAGAGTGCATTTCAACGGCAAATTGAAGTTCGGTTATCATCCACTGCCACTGATCGTGCACGTTGTCTGACTTAAGACCAGGGTCTGTGGCGTTCATAAGAGTAGATTTAAGTTGTGGAAAGTCAATTTTTCTAATCACCTTGTTGATGTCACTTGTTCTGATTGCCTGGCAAATATAGTCAAACGTAATAACTAAGTGGTCACTGAGTCCTATTGGAGCTTCATAAGTGAGACTTTCAATCACGTTCTCTTCATTTGTCAGTATTAGGTCCAAGATAGACAGCGTATCAGTACCATAAAATCGGGTATTGTTGAAAATATGGTTGTAGAGTGGAATTTCTTCCAGCAACTGTTGAAATAAAGCATTTAAGGAATGTTCTGGATGAACTGAATTTCCCTTAAAGTTCGGCAGATTAAAGTCTCCCATCAGTAGAAGTCTGCCTCGGTATCTGGTAGCCGCTAAGCGTATATTTGCAAGTAATACTGAATTGTAGGATTCGTCGGCTGAGGGCGAACGGTAAATCACACCCACTATGCATTTTTCCCCTGCTGTTACATTCAGCGAACACCATAATGTGTCTTGCAGTTGTAAAACGTCATCAGTGATCTCTTGGCAGAGCAGTTTCCGAATGTGGTAAAGCGCAACACCACCTCCTCGAGTCAAGCGATCGCGACGAAGCACAGACATACCTTCAATGGCAACTTCATTGTCTATTCAAGTTGGATGAAACCATGTCTCAGTTACAGCGGACACTACTGTATGTAAAATGAACGCGTTCTTGTTGTTTGCGGTAGGCTAATAAATTTCCACATAATAGATCAATTATTATAGTACGAATAAAAATCTCACATTATGCACATATTCAATAAATGTCAAACATTTATGAGGAAAAAGCACATAGCTTTACAATTACCATAGCATAGTGAATAATCGATCATGAAAAACAAATCACACACAATCATTCAATTAAATTCAATTCAATTTTAATGGTCTAAAAAGCATATAGCTTTACAAAAATCACAGAATAATATGGGAACTACGAATAATATAACAGGCAAAAAAGGATTTGGTTGCTTACTGAGCAGTTCATGAATCAGGTAAAAATCTAAAGAGCAGAAGTTGTTTTCGATTGGTGGGATGACAAATGTAGATGCATGGTGTTAAAGTGTATAGTTTTCTTCGATGCACGGGTTTAGCGTCAAAAATGCATCAAGACTTCTCTTGAAAATCTGCTGATTTGGTGAGTTTACAACATAATCGGGTAAATTGTTCCCAGTAAAACAAACTCGCACGACAAAAAAATTCTGCAGTTGAGTCTTGAGTGAGGGACAGTTAGAGTAATTGTGTGAGCTCTTGTATTATGCAAGCTCCGTAGATTCAATAAGCATTGTAGATAGTGTTTTCCGGTATTCAAAATAATGTAAACCAAAATCAAATCCCACCGGAGACGACGACGTGGATAATCGAATAAATTCAGGGTTTTTATTCGCTCATTGTATGGTTTCCGGCTGAGTCCGGTGACAAGTTTGGTAGCTCGATGATATATTCTTTGCCGTCACAACATCTTGAACTGCATATTCCATCGTGGGTCTGATGTACGTATTTATAATGCAGGGAATTTGTCTGTTTTGAGAACTTACCGAAAATTCTCTTTAGGAGTGACAATTTCTGTGATGTTTTGCGTTAAACGTAGTTGCAGTAGCTCGACATCCCCCTAGGGTGTTGCTTATTAACACACCCAAGTCCTTTTGTTCGATGGTCCACGAAAGGCTGTGTGTATCAATAAAATACTGGAACTCCACATATTTTTTAATGTTTAACATGTGACACTTTTGGAAATTGAAAAACATGCGATTATTTAAGGACCAAGGGTTGTCCAGATCCTTCTGGAGCAGTTCAGGTAATGTTGAATACTTACCATGAGTTAATACGCAATGTAGTCAAATCAATTCAATTCAATTTAATGGTCTAAAAAGCACATAGCTTTACAAAAACCACAGAATAATATGCGAATTACAAATAACATAGGTAGTAAAACGGGGTTTGTTTGCCTACTGATTAGTTCAGGAATAACGTAAAAATACATAGAGCAGAAATTGTTTTCAACCGGTTTGATAGGGTAAATATGTATAGTTTACTTGGATGCATTGGTTCAAAGCTTTATGATGCAGAATATATTGTTTCAATGTTTGGATTGGTCGACATGAAGTTGTCCAAGTTCGATTTGAATATATCCAAGTTGGGTGAATGTGCAACGTTACGGGGTCGGGAGTTCCAAGTAAAACATACACGTACAGAATAAAAATACCTTCGACAGTTCAGCCTCGAGTCGGGAATAAGTACTGTATAGTTATGACTCCGGCTTGTTCGTGGTGGTAGTCGTGTGAATAGTTGATTCAGGGGATGGTTGTGGGTATGCAGTATATTGAACATATGAATCAAGTCGCCTCTAAGACGGCGGTAGCGCGAGTCGAAGAGATTGAGGCTTGTAATCCGATCTTCGTATTGTTTATGTTTTAAACCACGTACGAGCTTGGTGGTCCGATGATATATTCTCTGAAAGAGGCTGATGTCCTTCTGTAGCCAGGGTGACCAAGCCTGAACCGCATACTCCATGGTTGGCCTCAAGTACGTATTAATTATTCGATGAACAGTTTGCTTCGTGAAACTCCCGAACACGCGTTTAAGAAGAAGCAGTACTCGCGACGTCTTTTCATAGACAGCTGTGGCGTTATGGGACGGTTTCAACGTGCTGCTCACCCACACCCCCAAGTCCTTCTCCTTGTCAGTGCTTTCAAGAATATGGGAACCAAGGGTGTAAGAGAACTCAAAATGTCTTCCAACAGTCAATACCTTGCATTTGCTGAAATTGAAAGGTAGTTCATTTCTAACTGACCAGTTCTGTAAGGCATCAAGGTCCAGCTGAAGCTGTCTGCAATCTTCAGTTGTGCGTACTTGTGTCCACAGCTTGATGTTATCCGCAAATAACAAGATTTTGCTGCGAACAAGTTTCGGTAAGTCGTTTACATAGATCAGGAAAAGAATTGGTCCAAGCACTGATCCCTGCGGCACCCCACTCGTTACTGCAATGGGTCGTGATAAAGCACCGTCAACCCTTACTCGAATGACACGGTCGCAACAAATTCATGTGTTCAAATTTCGAATGAATGTTTCCAAAGGAAACAGATAGGAACTGAACAGAGATAACGGCAACAGGTAATACGGGAATTGGGAATTTGTAGCGTCGCTGAGTGTCTGTGTGCATGTTGTGACTCACGATATTCGAATGAATGTACGTATCGCATCACTTCGAAGGCTACTATGAAGCCGGTTGAAAGACTTAGACGTTGCTTTCGCTCCATTGTTGTTAGATTTTTGAAACCACTTACAAGTTTGGTTGTACGATAGTAAAATCTCGTAAGCATCAGTGTAGCCTATTTGAGCCTGGAAGTCCCAGCTTGTGATGATTGCTCCATCATGTAGGTTTTCATCATTGAGGGTAAAGTTTCAAGCAAAAATGTTACTAAATTCTAACACAGTAAAACCATTAGCCTTTACACTGCATGCTGTTATGTAGAATGCTGCAAAACGAGACGTCAAAATCACTTTCCGAATCGGCCCGGCTTAAAATTGTTTGTACGAAGCGATGTTTGGACAATTCGCAGCATCTTGTATTCAACTTAAACGTCGTTGGATAATCGCTGAATTGATTTTGATCTCAATCAGCTGTTAGGCCACGTTCGATGTCGGTAAGCCTTCTGTCGATGTGATTGTTTACAGACCAAATACTTTAGCTCAAAGTTGAGTGAGAGCGGAGACCCTCGGTAAGCACAGGGAACACTCCCGGTTTAAACCTGGATCGAACATTGACAATCGTGTATAACAAATTGGTGATAATTTCCATTTTGAAAGACAGGAAGTGATGGTATCTTTGCTTGTCTTCGTTTTAAAAGGGCGTTCACTTTGTTCCGAAGTCTGAAAATATTTATGTAGGATTCACAACATGTGCGTAGCATACGTTTGACTCGAAGAAGCATGAATCCACATCAACTGTGAACACAAACTGTTTCCGGTTTTGTGCACTCATCAGTTAGAACTCGAAAAATTCCTATTCTGAGGAGAACAAATGTAGATTATGCAAATAAGACTTCCTCAAACCATTATCCAGTCTTTGTCATAGGCCAGAGCACCAGTTTCGCTTAAACACTGAACCTTGAGACAATTCTAGGAAGGCTAACAACAAATATCTCAGAGACGGCAGTGGCTTGTTAACATCCGCCTCTCACTTGGAACTTAGTAGTTGAAATTCAAACGAGATTGTGCCTTTTGGGGGGAAATGACGGTAACACAATATTGCACGCTGTGCTTGATGGCAAGGTTTTACCATGCAAAGAAATTTGAGTGCAATCGGTTAGAGCAGTTTTTGGGTAACGTTTCACTTCTGACACGGAAGCCTCGTCAGACCAAGGGTGATAGTCAGGACAGGGAACATGATTAAGTAGTAGTCAACCCACCACCAATGATTTAACCTCGCCGCTAAACAGCCTATAGTAATGCAAAGAATTTGAGTGCAATCGGTTAGAGCAGGTTTTGGATAATGTCTCGTCAAAAGAAAGGGTGATAGTCAGGACAGGGAACATGATTAAGTAGTAGTCAACCCACCACCACTGATTTGACCTAAGCGCTAAACAGCCTATAGTACGCCTACGGTGTGTTACGTCTCGTGGGAATGACCAGGATCAGTGGTCGATTTGCTTACTAGTGTGTATCCACATCAATATAATACTATTGAACACGGTCAAGGTCGGTTGACACTGCGGCCTTCATACGTAAAAGTACATAACTAATGGGGCTAAGGTGAAGCTATATTTGAAGAGAAACAAAAATCGAATTAACTTGTAGGTATAAGGTGAATAACAACTATTTACGTTCGCATCAGTGCTGAGCGCCAGATCGTGAAGATTTCTGCCCCATCCACCTTATTGACCGCCAGTCATTATGAATACACGATCGGTCCTAAACATATTCCAATCAATTCAATTCAATTCAATTTTAATGGTTTAAAAAGCATATAGCTTTACAAAAAATTACAGAATAATATGGGAACTACGAATAATATAACAAGCAAAAATGGGATTTGGTTGCTTACTGAGCAGTTCAAGAACCAGGTAGGGCAGAAATTGTTTTCGATTGGTGGGATGACAAATGTAGATGCAGTCGAAGGTTTTCCCATGTTCCGACAATATTCTCAAGACCAAACTAGATTAACTTGACAAGATAATGTGTTGCTCACATCCCCGCACTTACACAGCACTTCCCGTTTCTGTGTTTGAACACCGTGGTTAGTTTGCGAACCCTATGTAACAGTGGCATTCAAGTATAACTTTGTTTGACAAGATATCGTTTTGCTCATATTATTGTCAAACACATGGTTTCGCTTTTGATGTACGTAGCCCGAGTAAGTAGATGGGACCCCCCGCACGCGTGTGCAATCTTGTTTTTATGCTGAATCAGAGTTTAAATTGAAATGTTTGACGAAGGAAAACACATACAAGCTATTTTCGAGATATTTTGTAATTTCTGCTCCATCTTGATGTTTATTTTTTGTGGGTTTTGGTGGTCTTTTTTTAGTCCATATCGACCGTGGATTTACTCAAAAGCGCATGAGGGTTGTGCGCTCAACAGAGGTTTCAGAGGACTATACAGTCAGATTTTGGAACACAGTGATAGCCAGTACACTGTCGATCGGTATAATTCGAGCAAGTGATCAATGTTCTTCTTCTTATTCTTCTTGATAAACGACAGGGGGTCAAGCCCTTGTAAGCCACATCTCTTTATATCAGCAACATAGTCCAGGAGAACCTCAGTTGAAGAAATCCTGTCCAGTGTTGTTCAGCTTCGCCGTGATTACAGGCAATACCTTATCCAAAAGTTGCTTGAATTGGTTTTCAGAGCTTGCTGAGATAGCCTATTCCGGAAGCGCATTCCACAAGTTAACAATTCTTGTTGAGAGCGTGAATCCCTGTGGTAGGCGTAGTGTCCTTCGCTTTTGAAGCTTTAGAGCATGGCCACGGGTTCTTGAGTCCGTCATGAGAGGGAAAAAGTCGCACAGCTCGTCACCATAAGCTCCCAGTAATATGCGACGAGTTAGCAGCAGGTCGTAGCGCACACGCCGAATACTGAGCGACATGAGGTTGAGGCGTTGAACTCTCTCCACATAAGGAATTGATTTCAATCCTTGTACTCGTTTCGTCGCCCGCCTTTGCAATTTTTCCAACTGGTCACGTTCTCCCTTAGTTTGAGGATAGGTTGCTGGCAAACCATATTCCAAAACTGGTCTCACGTATGTGGAATAAAGAATGCGAAACATTTGTGGAGTAATCGCCGAAAATGTTCCGCAGTCGAGAATATTGTCTGCCGTTGCCCAGCGTGAAAATGACTTTTCATACAGTGGGTTTTGATGTCCAAAGTGATGTGTTGCTCACATCCCCTGGACTTACACACCACTACCGGTTTCTGGCTGTTTGCCATCAACAGGTGGAGACAGTAAGATTAGGTTCAGTGAGACTTGAAACAGTGGATAAGTGGTTAACAAGGTTATACTTGAATGCCACTGTTACACAGGGTTCGTACAACGAACCACGACGTTCAAACACA
>JACCGJ010002126.1:0-17144 GCA_013407085.1 Atriophallophorus winterbourni
TCTGCATATTCTCAGGCTCCGTTTAAGTTAATAACTTACGCGTCTACGTTCTTATTGTATTTCGGACCAGGAGGCTCCGTTTAAGTTAATAACTTACGCGTCTACGTTCTTATTGTATTTCGGACCAGGATATATTTGGTTCCATTGGTGAAGAATTTCAACTGAGCGCTGTAAAATCCAATGGGAACTTAGTGCTAATTATGTAGTCCGTAGTTTGATATTGTGGCGTATCGTATAATCCTCGCTATCGTGTGCCATCCTTCATAGGCTGTTGCACAGAACAACTTGGATCGAGTGATTCTTTCTTTCACTGCAGGCTGGGAGAATTTTTCGACAGCAATTCGATTTCCATTAAATCTATGCAGGTATTCCAAAAGGAGCAATAGTCTTCAATGCAACCTCCAGTAAGCACCGATGGCAATGTCGCTGAATTGAGCCCGAAGGTTTACATACATCCGGTGAGCGCTAGGTGGCACGTTGACATCTTTCATGGCGAAAAGAAGTACTATTAATGAATAATCGAGATTGTGCGCAGAAATTTATGAACCGTTTGCAATTATTTACGTGTTGGCCTTCAAGCCCAAACGCACCACGTAATTGTGATGTAGACGGATTTAAACTGCCCAATCTATCTCCCGCTAATTCATCAATATCGGAGCTTTTCGCACGTCGCCAAGAGCGTATAAATTATCGTTGAAGGCGTTCATCTCGTCGTTTGAATTGGTGTAAGTTGCTCAATAAACAACCATCTTTTATTATAAGATTTTGTGTTGGGTGGATAGTTGGTGGCTAGTCTACTTGCGGATAAGCAAATGTGAATTACTTCTGCGCTGTTCAGCAAACATCGAGCTATATTGATTTCCCATGGTACTGAACAGCATGCGGAAACAAGCTGGAGTCTCAATGTCATTTCCCTTTTCTTATGTCTGTCTAGGCCTGGGCAACCTGACATTATCATAGCCCACGTGCAGTCTCTGACTGTTCGGTACTTTGCCTGAATCAGGCTTGTGCTTTCATACCATACTATACTCACCCGACTCCTTCAATTTTTACTACATGTCTCATTCATTAACTTAAATTTACGTATTTTCAACGATTGCGAGGAAATCATATTTCCAGCTCAGATTTTAAAACTTACTGTAACAATGAAACCAATTTACGGTCAGGTGGTCTTCTTTTTATCTTTTCTCGTTTCAGATCATGAGGCTACACGAGATCGGCCCCTATCCCACAGTCAGACGTGACGAATCTATTGTGGATGATTATTTTGGGGAAATGGTAAGAAACAATTGTGTTGTTGTTTTGTTACTTTGTTGTTTTCCACTTGATACACATATATCTTTCTTCGTATGACGTTCATCTCTCTTCTTTTTAAAATTAATACCCGATCATGTGACCGTTCGTCTTGACTTGTGGTCATATAGACTGTATTCGTTAACTAAATGTTGGAGGTTCTGATTTTATTTATATTAGATATTTACTTTAACGCTGTGGGATGTATAGTTGTACAATGTGATACAGATATGGTGCCGTTCAACAGAAACAATGAAATGTACAAAGCGAGTAGTGGTACAAATCGGGTAGAAACAGTGAGAGGGGAACAGTGGGTAATTTTTTGTCCATTTACACATCATTTTTTTGATTTTTTCATAAAGTTTTTGAACAACAGGAAAATATTAGGGAGTAATAGAGATGATGCACTCTTTCCATTGATGTCGGTTCATTGCCATCGTTGCCAATGTGTCAAGCCATACACTCTCACCTTCTCTTGCACCCCATCCAGGCAAGCGCGCTCGTCCAACCCTAGCTAAACCAGAAGTGAGCCTTTTCAAGCTACTCTTCCATGTTAGTGGCTGTCCGCCAGCTACTTTTTTCCAGTCTGTACCAGCTGACGCATAAAGCGCTCGGTGTGGTAACCGTTCGGGTTTCATGCGCAGGACGTGCCCCAACCAGCGGAGACGACGCCGGTTAATGGCTGTCTGAACACTAGTACCGTTGATTCCTAAGACGCGGCGCCTGACCTCAGAGTTGCAAACGTGGTGTTGCCACCGTACGTGAGCAATCCTTCGCAGACAACGTTGGTCGTAGACCTCAAGCCACCTAACATCTTCTGAGCGAACTGTCCAACATTCACTCCCGTATAGCAATACTGTCCTTACCGAGGTGGAATATATCCTTCCTTTAATTCCCAAGCTCGAATCACGTCTCTTCCAGAGACACTTAAGTTTAGCGAATACCAGTCTGGCCTTAGCAATTCTGGACGTGATTTCCTTCTCTATCCGACCCCTAGCAACCACCAGACTTCCTAGGTGTTTGAACTGCTCAACATGCTCGAGAATCAGATCATTTGTAGCAAAATTTGGCAGTTCACCAGACCAGTCCTGAAGGAGCACTTTACTCTTGCTTTGCGAGAAGAACAGCCCATACTTAGATGCCTCCATTGCCATCATATCCAAAGCTTGTTGGATAAATGTTGGGTCTTCGCCCAGGTCCATAACCCGCTCACCTGGTAGGAGCTCAACGCCACCCGTGGAGAAACTACTGAGAGCACTCCGGAGGACGTCCTCGATGGCGAAATTGAACAAGAACGGGGAGATTGGACAGCCTTGTCTTACACCCGTTGTGGTGCTGAATGGCATTGAAAGGCTATCGTACGCCCTTACCCTCCCTATCGAGTGTGCGTATAGGTCCTTTAGGATAGCGATGTACTTCGATGGGATTCCATTGCGAAGTAAGCAGTTCCATAGGGCGGATCTGTCAACCGAGTCAAAGGCGGCTCTGATATCCAGAAACACCACAATGGTAGGTCGCTGATACAGGTGACGATGTTCTAGCAACTGTCGCAGAACGAAGATCTGGTCTACACATCCGCGCCCTGGTCGGAAGCCAGCTTGCTCTTCGCGAGAAGTGCCCTCACGAATCTGGGTAAGTCTGCTGAGGATGGCGACCAATATCTTAGCCACCACCGGAATAAGCGAAATTCCGCGATAGTTGCAGCATTCGTTCCGCGCTCCTTTTTATGGACTGGTATTACTAGAGATTCGCCCCAGGAGGCAGGTACCCTCTCATCCACCCAAACCTTTGAGAACAGCTCGCGCAATTCTGCTACGACTGCCTCGCCTCCTTCCTTGAAGAATACCGGGTGTAGCTCGTCTGGGGCCGGCGCCTTGTGTCGCTTTAGTAGTTGGATCTCTTTTCGTATTTCTTCGACACTGGGCTGGGCTAGCGACACGGTCCACTGCAAAGTGGATTGAGGGATGTCGGCGGTGTCTGAGGGACGGTGCTGATTAAACTGCTGAGAGAAATATTCTCTCCATCTTTCTAAACGTCTGTGAAGGCTCGTTGTGCGCGAGCCATCATCCTCGAGGATGGTTTCACTCACACCTTGCGGCTTAGGGCCACAGACACGAATCAATTGGTAAAGTCTCCTCATGTTGCTCATGGCTGACGCTCTTTCCATCTCCGAGGCGCGTTCTTTCCACCAAGACTCACGGTCACGTCTCAAACTATCTTTGATTAGGAGTCTAAGACACTTCCGATCGTCCTCATACTCTAAACCGCTCAGTATGGCACGGCGCTGTTCTAGTAGCGTGAGGGACTCAGCAGAGACCCAGCGGTGTGATGGTTGACGAGTGACTTTGCAGCATTCCGTAGTCGAGTCATAGAGTGCTTGCTTAAAGTAGTGCCGACAAGCACTACTATATCGCCTCTGCGTGCTTTCGTTAAGAGAGAACGACGTTCTTCGTAGAATTCGTCCTTCACCTCATCTGCCCCACAGTTCGTGGGCGCGTAAGCCGAGATGACGAATAAGTTACGTCTCTCGTCACTATGCTTGTTTACTCTGCTGTAACCCTAGAAATCTCGCTGCGCACAGTCTGCTATTAACGGGTATCCAATCTAGGAGGGAGGTTTCCGCTTTCTGGCTGAGAATAATTCCAACACCTGCTAGGCCGACTGAGGAAGCTACGGAATCACTGGACACACGTAGTTAGAACCTACTCCCAAGAGGCATAGGAGAACTCAGTTGCAATACCGAATCCGTGTCGCGAAGACGGGTTTCCGATAGGCAACATATGTCGATACCTAGTGTCTCTAGTGAGCGGGCTAGTCCAAGCTGTTGTTCTGGTTGTTGCAGGGTGCGGACATTGAACGATGCAAGCCTAATAGGGGCGCGCGGTCGGAGGAGAGCGTTGGGTATCGACACCTGTCTAAGGACAGTTGGCTTCGACGGGATGCGTCCAGCATTGATGGTCCGAAGTGCATCAGGGAGAGAGGGGGAGGGGATGATGTGTGCTTGCGAAGTGGGTTCTGGAGAATAGATTTCGAAGGTAGGATTCGTAGTGATAGCATGCGGCGTTGTCATCATCGTCATAGTTGAACGTAGGCATGATACTACCCGGTTGCCTACACCGAAGTAGGAGAGATTTCGTTTAGGGGGTCCCACCCCGAGCCTTTAGCGCGATGGCTTTATCCACAAGGCAGTGGAGCGAGAGAGGTTCGCACCTATCGGTGGCCGTTGACCGACGAAGCGGTTCATATGCCCTTTTCTGGGAATTTCCAGTTCGGAGCCCGATAACCCCGTTGATAGGTTGGTGACATCAGTTTTTGCCTGTGCACCATACAATGTCCTTAAAAGGACAAGAGGCAGTGACTTTTGAAGCGGCGAGTCACATCCGCCGCGTCGTGGTGTCATCAATGGATTTTTGTGGCTTTTTATAGGGAGAACGCTTGCCAGGCGAAAACCCACCACACCCTCAGACACCACCGCCGAACCTTTCGCTGAGCTCGGAGAACCGAGCCCACCCAGCTGGCACCACGTGAAGGTATTTCGGCAAACCACGGATATAAGAAATTGTTCCTCCAGGTTCGGCCATAAGAAACGTTGTGAACTTAAGATGTGTCTATGCCTGGGCAACCTGCCAGTAACATCGCCCACGTGCAGTCTCTGACTGTGCGGCAATTTGCCTGGATCACGTTTGTGCTTTCATAACATCATACCATACCATACGATGTGTATATATGGGCCACATCGACCGAGGGATGTCAACCCCATTTAAAGATATACCGACTTTTTTGTTCGCATGATTGCCACTACATGTATCAGAATCGTCTTCTCTAGCCCATGTGCAGTGAAATGCAACATGCTGGGCAGCAAGGTGCTACCAACCGAAGGTACGTGATGCATACCGACTGAGTACACAATGAGACATTGTGATTTATTGTCAACGTTTGCTCTCATATTAATGCTATATTTGGAAATATCACGGGACGATTGTGGTCGAGGTTTTTATCTACTAGATGCATTGCCTTTGCATGCTTCATCTTCTAAAGGGAAACTACTTTCTGGCATGCGCTTTTTTATTTCACAACAAGTTGTGCTGCAGAAATACCTTCTCTTGGTGTCAGCTGGGTGAGCTCGGTTCTCCGGGCTCAACTAAAGGTTCGGCAGTGGTGTCTGAGGATGTGGTGTGGTTTTAGCCTGATAAGCGTTCTCCTTATAAAAGTAACAAAATTCCAATCCTGACGTAATGATGTGGCTGATGTGACTCACTGCATCAAAAATCACTACCCCTTGTCTTATCTGAGGACATTGTATGGTACACAAGCGAAAACTGCAGCCACCAACCAAACAACGTGGTTATTGGGCTCCGAGCTGGATGTTTTCGGAAAAGGGCGTACGAACTGCTTCGCTGGTCACCGGCTACCGCTAGGTGTGAACCTCTCGCTCCACTACATCGTTGGTAAAGCCAATGCGCTAAAAGCTCGAGGTGGAACCCCCCTAAACGAAATGTTCCCTATTTCGGTGTAAGCAGCCGGGTAGTATCTCACCTACGCTCAACGATGATGACAATGTCGCATACACTCACTACGAACGTTATCTTCGAAATCTACTCTCCTGAATCCACTCTGCAAGCACACGTCATCCACTAACCGTCTCTCCCTGATACACTTCAGACCATCAATGCTGGATGCATACCGTCGCAGCCAACTGTTCAGAGACATGTGTCGATTTCTAAAGCTCTCCTCCGACCGCGTGCCCCTATTAAGCTTACATCGTTCAATGTCTACCCTGCAACAACCAGAACAACAGTCCGGACCAGCCCGCTCTCTAAAGACACTAGACTTCGGCATATGTTGTGAAAGCACAAGCCTGATCCTGGCAAAGTGCCGCACAGTCAGAGACTGCACGTGGGCTAAGATACTGTCAAGTTGCCCAGGCATATGTTGCCTATCGGAAATCCGTGTTCGTCGTACTTACCATTGGGATGTATGAAAGGGTACCTGCCTCCTGGGGTGAATCCCTGATAAATCCCCTCCATAAAAATGAATGTTGCAACCATCGCTGAATTTTGCTTATATATTTTTTATTCATTTTTATGGACGAGAATTATCAAGGATTCAGTGAAATCTCCCCTACTTCGGTGTTGGCTTCTGGGTAATATCACGCGTTCAAGAACGGCACCGCCAAGTTTATCCAAAGTATATACCAGTGAGAGAGTGCATGTCCAGCGAAATACTCCTACTTGTAAACCTTCCAGGCAGTACGTTTCGCCTCATGTACATGCGCGTTAGTTGCACAGGATTTGCCTGGTCAATCCTAATGGGTGCGGGTTTTAGATGTCAATTTTGTCTTGCATAAATCCTGACTTCGTAATAATTTGTTTCTTTGAAGAATGGGGTGCCGTAGCTGTAAATGGAAAATGACGCTTTGGCTATTGGTCAACACGGTGAATAATCATCGGTACGCTTCGATGAAAGTTAACAAAGAATCGCCATTTTCGTCGTACGCTCCGCGGACGGTTTTAGTGGCATTCACACTTTTCCAGTATGGACTGAGCATCTGTTTCCACGCGTTTTATATAAATCCTCACATATGAACTTGTGTATGCATAACCTTGTTCCACGGATGTGCAATCCTGCAGTACTTTGTGCTGTGCGGCGAACACCGTGCTAAATTGATTGACCAGAGGTAGTGAGCTGCATGCTGAAACGGGCTGGAGTCTCACTGCCATTTCCTGTTCTTTTTTCTTCCTCAGATCTATCTAGGCCTGGCAACCTGACAGTATCTTAGCCCACGTGCAGTCTCTGGCTGTGCGGCACTTTGCCTGGATCAGCCTTGTGCTTTTCATGTCATTCAGAAAGATATAAGAATGAAAATAGTGAATAATAATGTCGATGAGACTCCAGCTTGTTCCGTCATCCAACTCACTACCGGAGGTAAATCAATTTAGGTGCACAGCACAGAAGTAATGCACAATTGCACATCCGTGCTTTTCCGTTGTTTCCTCATCAGGGCGCTCCCAGAGCATCTACATCCCCAAGAGTGTTTGGAGAGTTTGTTCATTATGTTTTGCGACTACTCATCAGTACCAAGTCCTTCGAAATATTCACAAAGTCACAACGGTCCACATTCGAAGCACTGGACTCGAGTTTCGCTCTTATTTGAGCTCATCATCTGTTGTGGTGTGTTTCTGGCTCCTTCTCGACTGGTTGGGCATATGACGCTACTCAAATGTGCCAGTCTGGAGAAACATTCATGAAGGCTTAATCGCGATCGGTCAAACGGGGGGACTGTAGCTCAGGCTGAGGCGCGAGACTACGATGGGTCCTGGGTTCGAGTCAGACCCGAGACAAGATATGCACTGCTGATGAACTCAAATAAGAGCGAAACTCGAGTCCAGTGCTTCCAATGTGGACCGTTGTGATAAACTTTGTGAATATTTTGAAGGACTTGGTACTCATGAGTAGTCGCCAAAAGATCTACATCCTCCTTTACAGTTAACAGTCAGGTCTTTACTTGACCTCATTATCGATGACGCAAAATGTGGGTGGTCAATTACAAGTTTCGTGAGCGCGGAGTCTGTCATTCGGAGGACATGGCCTAACCACGGTAGTCTTCGCCGTTGGTCAGTTAACGTTATTATTCAGTGTGTTTTCGCAGGAAAACTTCGCGGATTTGATTTTAAATATGTGTTCTATGATTTTCAATTCCAACGTAATTGCGATTCCCTCCATTGCGTTGTCGACTTCGTACCGCTGTTTTCTGCAGTGCTTTTGGGAATTTTTATAATGTTTTTCCGTTATTCGTAGTAATTAGCATCCCTTTTCGACTCTACCGTGATGCACATTTTGAAATTTTCTTCCAAATCGGATGTATACCGGAAAAGGAGTAACATTGGCGAAACAAAGAGACGGACTCCAATATTTTTTTACAATATACGCGGCTTCGCGTTGTTGTTTCATAACGATCGCTTTTCCTGGATAAGTCAAATAATATCTCAATGCTTTTATTCCAGCTGGTCTACGCCCATCCCAGTTGATCGGCATGTGTTATAATCCACTAACGGACCAATGGCACTGGACGACTAATCTTCTCGTGAACTATGCTTTCAGTGCACAAAAACCCATCAAATCCTAGAGTGCTCTCCTGTCACCTTTGTTCGATATACAATGTTTTGTCTATCACCGTTTTTTTTAATTTTTAACCATTTGATTCCTACTCGACTTAATGAAATACCTGATATTTAACGCTCAATGATTTCTGGGTTTGTCGTTGCATTTTGATGAAAAGTTAAATAATAATTTCGAGAATGAAGTTTTCTTGCATTACAATCGTTGAACTGTTGCCTATTCTCGATTGGCGAAATGTATTGTTTTTCTCGATAAAGGATTTTATTAACCCCCCCCCCGAAATTTCGGGGTATGTGAGCGAAACATCACTTTGGTCATCCATAAGCGCCTTGAGCGCTAGACTACGAATCACTACGTAATTCTGTGTTTTTAACATTGTCGTTCGTTGTGCGAACCCTATGCAACAGTGGTATTCAAGTATGTATGTATGTATGAAAGCACAAGCCTGATCCAGGCAAAGTGCCGTACAGTCAGAGACTGCACGTGGGCTAAGATACTGTCAGGTTTCCCAGGCCTAAACAGATATGAGGGAAAAAATAGAAATGGTAGTGAGACTGCAGCCTGTTTCAGCACGCAGCTCACCACCGATGGCCAATCAATATATCACGGTGTTAGCCGCACAGAACAAGCATAACCTTGTTTAGGTCGCTTTTCTATCAAAAATTGTTTAAACGTAACCCAGTTAGTTATGAACTTTTACACGTGAGCCAGTGTCAACCGTCATTGAACGAGTTAACTTGTATCAGATTTATCTGAATATACCGTATTTGATAAGTCAACCGCTAATCCTGGTCATGCCTACGTGACTTTACGCACCATAGAATTTAAGCGGCTTAGTAGTAAAGACAAAAAGAGGCGATGTGTGGAATGTTTCTGCCTATCACCTGTCACTGTCAGAAGCGAAACGTTGCTCAAAACAGCTATAACCGATTGCAAACCAATTTCGGTCCATTATGACTACACGATCAGTTTCAAACATTACAATCAATTTGTCCGGGTGAACTGCAATGTTCAACTCACTTCTGCTCGAGAGTATAGTTACTGCGGAAACGTGACCACATGAAAATTTATAAACAAGGAACGTGGGGCCATTTAACATTTTTATTTTGATCTGCGACGACTCTCTTTTGTCAACATTCAGATTTCACTGAAAACTACCTCTAAATATTGGTCTGTTCGAAATCTATCCTGATTACTATGTGCCCATATCTCCACTCCTTCTCATACCTGCACCTGGTAATGCATACTAGCACCTACAAAGTCGTGGGGCTGCGGCCTGTCGAATCTGCGGCACCTCTTATCTGTTTATAGATTTCTGTCAGAGATTATCCAAATTGCAAAGAGATATCACCAAACCATAGATGTTTACAGAAGCGTCGTTTGAGTAGATCATGTGACGAATGCTCTTGATTATCTGTGCTTATTCATGGAGATGAGCATGCCATTGGCATTTACACTCCGAAGGTGCATCGCTAGTGCCCCTAATGGTGAAGTCTGTCTACATGGGGCACTATTTGGGATCTAAGCGCTTACCATCAGCACAATGCATGAGCAACCAGAAATGTGCATAGATTGGAGAAGACTTCCGTAACTCAAAGTTTTGCTGCCACAGATTGCTTCAGCTCATTTTCTGTTAGTATCTAAACATGTAATACGCGAAAATCAGTGCTGCCAAATTATCTGCGACCCACATCCGCCATATCTGATCACACGGATGTGCAATCATGCAGTATTTCTGTGCTGTGTGGCTAACATCGTGCTAAATTGATTGGCCACCGGTAATGAGCTGCATGCTGAAACACGCTGCAGTCTCACTACCATTTCTATTTTTTTCTATTTCTTTTGTCATATCTGTTTAGTCCTGGGCAACCTGACAGTATCTTAGCCAACGTGCAGTCTCTGACTGTGCGGCACTTTGCCTGGATCAGGATTGTGCTTTGATACATACATACATCTGATCACACCAGTTCCTGGAGAGTAATCTTTAGACGAGTGCTAATGAGACAAACAATACCTGACACAACGCTTGAAAATTGCCCAGAAAACAACGGAGAATGCTTTATCTTGTAAAGATGACTCAACTTGTCTTTTGAACCCATTAGACATAGTGGTTGTTTAAAATCATATACAAATAAGGGCAGGCCACATCGGTTAAACATACGTAAAGTTTTTATTACTGTTGATAAACCGACCATAAAGATTTCAAATTTTAATTTACAACGGCATCAATGAACCGATGACTCTACATAGTAAATTGAGAATATCGGTACGCTAAAGTGGAAACTTCATCACATTGGTGCTTGACCAATAGGTAGCTGAGATCCTAAGGATTCCCCGGTGGATTTCACGTCTATACATGTGCAATTTCATGCGGCTGTGTAAAAATAGAGAATCAAAAAGCAAATCAGCCAGTGGATTTAAATGGGTCACAGAACAGTGGAGATCCAAGAGGCATTTTTGAATTAACACGATGCAAGAACCAACGTGGCGCAGCAACAAAGCTGGTTAATTACGAGTGTGTAAACGGTTCAACTTGAATTAGACTGATTTCATTTTGAACATGACAGTTCGTTGTAACGGTGACTATTGCTTACCGTTTATTCACGGTTCAGTGCTGACTAGACGTAGCCTCGTTGTCTACGTCTGATGATTGCAAACAGCCCGAAACCGATAATGCAGCAACCGGCATGCTAGCAACAACGAAAATGGGTCACAAAAACCGGTTCAGATGGAGAACGAAAATAGTAATTAGGCAAAATGTATTTCAAAGTTTAATGCGAGTAATTTTATGGAGAGTATTTACAATTCACTAAATCGACAGGCGAACAGCCAAATAGAAGGAGTCCGTTGGTACTGGAAGAAAGAAGTGTTTACGTAAAGGAAAGGTTCTCGAGTACTAAAATCACTGCAGTGAAAAAACCGCACTACGGCCTGATACGGAATAAAAATTCATTTTTCCACTGCTGCCACCCCGTAAACTGGTCAGCTTTTTTCGCTTTCACTTACGTTACAACATTAAATCAGAAATCTCAGGTAAAGGATGGAAAACCAGTGAAATTAAGCAATGAGACATTTCGCTTTACCGTACTCCCATTATGGGGCATTGGCGTTACCTCAAAGCACACGACGCCAGCGAAGACGATGATTGTTAGGAGGGTCACTTCCAAACGACTTTTCTTTATAATCCATTATTCATCATCTCCTTCTCTATTACAGCTCTTATCATATTGGAATGTGGCGCCCCTCATTGCCAGTTATTAATAAATACATCCATCTCTTCCGATATCAGTTGTATACACTTGTGTGTTTGTTGAAGTAAATTAGCATATACCTGTGGGAACCACCAACACAACAACGATACTCTAAGGAAAACGGCATGACTAAAAGCTTGAAGTCGTTCGGGGGGATATGAGCAACAAACTAAAATGATATATACAGCTATGAAACCGTTTAGGCTTAAACAGATATAAAAAGTAACGAAGACAGTTAGGATAAAGTTAATTCTGGTCATTCATCATTAGTGGAAATCTATTTAGGTCCAGTCAACCTAATACCACACATATATATAGTGAGCACATTTTTCCAATAATGATGAGTCGTTGTAAAGTTTCATATCACAAACCTCCCGCAGTTAAAGTTCATCATCTTCATCATGAAGCACAGATCTGGCACGTTCCCAACATCTGTTTGCAGACATTCATATTAGTAAAACGATTGCGAAGTGTTTCGCAGACAACGGGTGTCTAAAGCAGAATACCTTCGTACACCTGCCGCTCAGATAGACCGAGTTGTGTAGTCACAGAGAAGCGTGACTAGTACCACTGCGTTGAACACGGCTTGGCGTTCGCGCCATAGATTGCAAAATTTCGCAAACGCTTTGCGTACATCATGTTAATGTTACAGGGAAGTGTCAAAGAAAGACATTTTAGGTAAAACAAACACCTATGTTAGTATTAATGCATGTCTGTCGTTCAAATATGAATAATAAATTCATTGCGAGACGCGAATGATAAGAAAATGTTTCCCCGAATGTGGTAAAACTTACAATAGTTGAAATGTTCAATTATTTGGAGGAATTCGATATTTGAAATGCTGAGTCCAATATCCCAGAACCGTATTCTTTGATCTGACCAAAATGACAGCAACTACTAATTACCTGCTGCATGATCTTCTCGGGATACGCATTACCGTAAAGCTCCACATTGACGAAACAACGAGATAAACATTCCAGTCGTTCTGCATCAAATTTATCCCAATTTTTGAGGATAAATTCTTTTCGAACCCTCCACTCAGTGGGGTTTTCATGGTGCTTTCTAAACTTTTCTACTTCCATCACTCAGATATCAGGGACTGCAAGTGAATAAAAAATGACAGTTGAAAGATGCAGCGAGAATGAAGTACATTAAAAGCCTACAATTGAGCATCAAATTGCTAGCCGAGATATCGTCGCCTTGGCCTGATTCGATCACGAAACTTGATTGAATGCATGTTTCATTCGAGGCGTAGGCACCTCATCTCAGTTTGTTTGTGCTTACACTTCTATAGAATCCGTAGCTAATTAAGTCCTGTACGGATAAGCCCGGGTTACGTTAATAAGAAATCGTTATATTGTTTGCGAATTAATGTAAGTGTATGAAATTATGTATAGATCTATAGTACTTTATTTATGCCAGAGAATACAACTGTAACAACAACTACGAAATCCTTGTGTTGTTCCACTCGATTACTGCTACATGGAATTTGACCCAGTTATTTCTTCAGCAGGATAATTTGCTCGTCCGTAGATGGGACGCATGGTATTACCTAAAATGGAAGAAATTTCTAGTTCATAATCTGAACATTAATTATGGGGTTGAACCAGGCAAGTTTTTCAGACGTTCACGCTGTAGGAAGCGCAAGTGTGTGTTCAAGTTGTTTAAACAAAACAACACACGGCATCATGATGAAAACGTTTATGAATACTACTTTTTGTAATTATTACGGAATTCTATCAATTGGAATAATTCCTACAGTCCACCCTTCCTATCTGTGTGATTTCACTTTTTCATGGTAGCGTGGCCAAGTTAAGCCTTCGTGTAGCATGCTACCGGTTTAAATGTTGTCTCTGATGATGATTATGTATGCGATACCGAGGAGCAATACACACCCAAGAATCATTACCTTATGCTCCGCGTTTGTGTAGACACCCAACCATTCATACCGGCACAGTTTAATGAACAGTCTTTATCACCGGCTTAGACCACGACCTTAAATGTACTTTTTTCTATGTACTAACGGATGTGCAATCGTGCAGCATTTCTGTGCTGTGCGGTTAACATCGTGCTAAATTGATTGGCCAACGGTAGTGAGCTGCATGCGAGTACACGCTGGAGTCTCACTACCATTTCTATTTCTGTTTCCCCCCTCATATCTGTCTAGGGCTGGGCAACCTGACAGTATCTCAGCCCACGTGCAGTCTCTGACTGTGCGGCACTTTGCCTGGATCAGGCTTGTGCTTTCATACATACATACTAACGATCTGGCAGCTGCATATGGCAATCAACCGCCATACAAAATTATTACAATTTTGCACCGGATGTGACCCAAATTCAAATGATTTGCCTGTCATTCCGTCGATTTATGATACGTGGAAGCCCCCGTCAAATTGTTAGAATAGATGAATTTAGCAATGTCATATATGTGAAACTTTAGCGGCTAATGATACACGACGATTTAGCCATCTCTTGTTATACATCAATCGAAATAGGATGTTAACTTGATTATCAACTTCATTAATAATACCCAGCATCCATATTGTATAATGTATACGCACGATGTTGGATTCAGGTTACGTGACGCCTCCGTTTGGAACGTTGCGTTTTACTGGTGGACGAGCAGTGTTTGTGAACTTCTGTGCACAATCTGATACAGATATGGTGCCGTTCAACAGAAACAATGAAATGTACAAATCGGGTAGAAACAGTTAGAAAAAGAACAGTGGAAATTTTTTCCATTTACACACGTCATTTTTTTCCAAAGTTAACACGGACTCGTTCTCAGCTAGCAGTATCTCTTTTGTTTGATCGTCGACCACTCCAGAGATGAAACATTGAATCTGCATCACTTCTTTGATCTTTTTAGGTCTGGGTTTGTTGTACCTGGCTTCGGGTGTTGCTTGATGAATGCGTGAAATTAACTCATCGAGGTCCTAATCAGGTAATTGCTGGAATTTCAAAAACAGCGTGCTGCATAAACGTTCCGGTGAATGCCCCATAGGGATCCAAAACAAGCTAACGCATCACAGATTTTTTTCTTCAGCAGATACATCGAGTCAAAGCGTCTTTGACCTTCCTGGCCGAGAGATTGACACAATAAGATATTCGGAAAGAGAGATAAATGGATTTAACGCAGTAAATAAGGTCTTCCAACGAAGCCAAGATGGTTTAGAAGTGTTTTTCTGGGCTAAACCCGTAATTGGATGCACTATTCCCGTCGCAATTTGATACGTATTAATTCCAATAGTAACAGTAATTCCCGAACCCGTAGCCCGTCGAGTCAGTAGTAACACGCGATGACGAAACCAGAGTGAATTGTATTCTGAAACTCACAACTGTCAACGCGCATGAAGCGCGGCCAGACTATAGATCGTTTATTTTGAATAATCCAATCAGCTATCGACAGTCTAAAAACACTCAAGCGTTAATAGCACAATGTAACAGTGTCCATACCTCTTACTGTCATTGCTACTTTTCTTCCCGTCATCTGTCCAGGCCTGGGCAAACTGACAGCATCTTAAAACACATGCAGTCCTTGTCTGTGTGGCACTTTGCCTGGATCAGGATTGTGATTTCATACATACCTCACATTCAAGACTTCTCGGAGAGCGCTTGCGACAAGATTTTTCCTAAATCCATCCTGTTCGCGCTTATCACCAGATCCCCGTAGCAGAAGCCGACATTCCGAATACTGGTGTCACAACACCGTACGAGTTCATTCGCAAGCCGTTTGGACTCAGAAACGTTGCTCAAACTTTCCAGCGCTTCATCGATCAAACCATGCGACCTCTACCCTCCACCCATCGATGATATACTAATCACTAGCGAAAACCACGAACAACATTTGGACCATCTACGGCAGGCGATCTAGCGACTTCCGGAATACAACGTGGTGATCAACTCGGCTGACAAGCCTTAGGGATCGTTGGACACATAATCGATTCTTGTGGAATCACTGCCACTCCAGAGAAAATCTCGGCGATTGAAGACTATCTTACCCTCACGGCTCTTCGCCAGCTACGTCGATTCATTGAATTCATCAACTTCTATGGCAGATTCATATCCAACTGCCAACCATTAACTGATTTTTACGGGGGAACCCTAAGAGGTAAGTCACACGGTGGAGTTCTTATCTATACGAATAATGAAATCATGTGCAACATTCTTTCCACTTATCGCGGAGGGCACATTTGCGGAGCAATTGTGGTGTCGCCTCACCCTGCCATCTGGTGAGTATCGTGCCGGTGTACTCTACAGAAGCCCAAATAATATGATAGATAACTCGATAAAGAAAATCCGGAGCTTCAGTCATTGCAGACGTATTCTGCTGATGGGACTTCAACTTCCCCTATATCAACTGGTGCACATAGAATCTTATGCCAGGTCACATACCCTTGCCGTTGCGCCGAGACTGGACCTTGACGTGGTGCAGCGCCTTGCGTGCCTCGATGATCCATTGAGCTATACTGGGTGATGTCTTCGTGGCATCTTCAGAGTTACTCATACCAGGTTGGTCAATGGTGAGAAGCCAGACAAACACAGTCTCCTTGTCCCTCGCGGACATTGTATACCAGAAGAGGCGTATGAATCCGCAAGGATCACCGGCTCGACTGGTTGGGATGATGTCGGGAGTCCCTGCTTGGTCTCTACCTCGCGAATGGCTTGTGAACTGTACCTACAGTATCCGGCCCCGATAGGTGCGATCCTTAATCTCGCTCCGCTGCCTTTCGGGTTAGGCTTTCGAGCCAAAGGCTTGAGGTGGGAGTCCTCAAGATCAACTCCTTCTACTTCGGCCTTGGTATCACGCCCACACCCAAACAATGACAATGACAATCCTAGAAATTCTCAACTATGTCTTCTATTGCTTCTACCACCTTCCCTCCACATGTTACCATCCCCGATTCGCTCTCTCTACCTGATGTACGACTCATGCCGTCTAGACAGCCGTCGATTGCTGCAACTCTTCTATGCCCGCGGGTTTCATTCAGGTTAGCTTCGTTTAACTTTCGGACCTTGCTACAACTGGGACAACAGGCCGGCCTTGCACGAACGCTCGAGACGTTAGGCATTGATATCTGCTGCTTGTCGGAAACCCTTCTCCGTGACAAAAGCGAAGTCTGTCAGTTGGTCTCACCAGCTGAACGACAGCAGATTCCACCTGCGCTCTCTAGTGACCCCGGATGATTACGCTGCCGGATTGGCTGGCGTCGGTATCGCGATCAGCTCCCGTGCTGAGCAATCACTCTTAGAGTGGATTCCCGTTGACAGCAGACTGTGCGGTGCACGATTTCGTGGCCACTGTCAAGTGAACAGGCGGTGCGAAACGCGGAGGGATTTGTTTGTGATTTCTGCCTACGCCCCAACGGACTGTAGTGCGGATCTCAGTAAGGACAACTTCTTTGAGAATTTGCATAGTTTGTTTCGTAAGGCACGCAGGACAGATGTCGTAATCATGGCAGGAGATCTCAACGCACGCGT
>JACCGJ010002128.1:0-20273 GCA_013407085.1 Atriophallophorus winterbourni
TATTATATTTGCACAATCCGATACAGATATAGTGCCGTTCAACATAAACAATGAGATGTACAAAGCGAGAAGGGGGTACAAAGCGTTGTCATCGGCATCGTTGAACGTCGGCATGATACTACCCGGTTGCCTACACCGAAGTAGGGGAGATTTCGTTTAGGGGGTCCCACCCCGAGCCTTTACCCACAAGGCAGTGGAGCGAGAGAGGTTCGCACCTATCGGTGGCCGGTAACCGACGAAGCGGTTCATACGCCCTTTTCTGGGAATTTCCAGTTCGGAGCCCGATAACCCCGTTGATAGGTTGGTGACTTCAGTTTTTGCATGTGCACCATACAATGTCCTTGGATAGGACAAGGGGCAGTGACTTTTGGAGCGGCGAGTCATATCCGCCGCGTCGTGATTTCATCATTGGATTTTTGTGGCTTTTTATAGGGAGAACGCTTGCCAGGCGAAAACCCACCACACCCTCAGACACCACCGCCGAACCTTTCGCTGAGCTCGGAGAACCGAGCCCACCCAGCTGGCACCACGTGGAGGTATTTCGGCAAGCCAGCCTAAAATTTTAAAATGCATCGTTTTTCGTTTGGTTTATTTCGTTTCCTCTCCTACTTCGAGTTCTGGGTCAGGGAGATACTGCTTCTCAGTCTCAATGCACGAGCGTGCAGTCGCGCATTACTCATGCGTTGTGCAGCTAACATAGTGATACATTGAGTTGCTACCGGAGGCGAACTGCCGGAACTTCCAGCTCCATTTTTATGTGTAATATGTGTTTAGGCCTGGCCAACCCGACATTATCTTAGCCCACGTGCAGAATGTGCGGCCCTTTATCTTGGTAATACTTGTGATTTCATACAAACAGTCTAAGTACGGCTACAGTTGAGGATTGATTCTTGAAAATTTACATCCTCCTGTGTATTCAGGGCGTTTTATTTGTGAAAACGTTACATTGTAAGGCGGCTCGTCGAATGCGTGGATCGGTTGGTTAGTATATTTTCTGAGCACTTATACGTTGCCCGACGCATTTTCGATCCCCATCAGCTGACTGAGCTGTCCAGCATTGTTTAGCACTCACCCACTATCATCTGTGAATAAATCAATGCATAATTACGTAAAATGTCCCTAACTCTCCATGTGCCTACAGTCTATCACAGCTCTCTTTCTTTTTCAGATGCCATGAATCTGTGCGACTTATGTAATATGTTTTCTTGTTGAATAATTATGAGAAAAAATGCATGATTATACGTAATTACAAGTTTGTCGACCTAAATAATTATAGCCAAACACCTAACTGTTCATCAAGTATCAATTTCTGAATAAATAAATAAAACGCATTCTTCTCCTTTTTGGTACTCAATTTTAAGGTCATCTCAAGCAGGGTTCCGTCTTCAAACATGAACCATTCTTTTGAATCAAGTCATTTTATATCCTTAATCGCACTGCCTATACTCGATGAGTGCAAACAGCACGAAACCGGTCGTGAGGTTTGTGTGCGAAATGGAAATGCATGCAAATCACGATTTTTCATTTTAAATGCCTTTTTGGCACTTTTTCTTACAAGGTACCGATGGAGTTATTCAATCCTGCGAACACAGTCGCCAAAAATCAAAACCTTCGAATATCGCAGACCCTTATGCCGTGGTAGACATGCCGGTTCATCGCTCAGCGAAATGCCGCTTGTCAGAAAATTCCAGGTCATGCTCGAACCAACGAAAAACCCATCATGTGTCAACACAACTCCGCTACATTCTTCTGAAACATCGTTTGAAGTTGGCTCGCGCGAAAGATGCACTTCGCCTAAGACAGCGTATCGTGAAGCAACTGGAGACGTTGTTCCATGAAGTGGATGGGACGCAACTAGCAGTATGTCAACTTGTCATTTTGTTTTGAGGGTGTATCTTCGTGCGTAGATATGTATACAATCACCATCATGGATCCAGGAAAAGTGCCGCACACTCCAAAACTGCGTGTGACATGAGATATTGTGAGGTTTCCCAGACCTAAACTGATAAATAATGGGAAAATGGCAGTGGACTCTAGCGAATCTTGACATGCAACTGAGTATCTTTGCAAATCAACCTCGCACGGTATCACAGAAATACTGCACAGTTGCACATTATGTATCTAGAACGAAGCACAATCATCCTGGCCGTTGGTCTTTCAGACTTGTGTGGAAAAATGAAATGACCAACCAGTGTTCTTCAGTTGCTTTTTAATTCGCTCCGGCTCCCGAAGTTTTCGTTAAAGTTTCACCCAACTAGCTATATGAATACATTACTCGAGCTTCGGATTTTTATTACTGCACACACACATTATGTATGAGGGTGTTTGCTCAAGTTTAGTTTTGATAAGCTTTTGCAATACTGGCTTCCGTGTTGACCTTTTGAGCTATATTCCTATACTGTTTCAAACAACCTGAAACCAGGTCTTTCCGCCTCTAACCGGCAAATACAAACAGCGAAAAACGGATGGGATATGTCACTGTTGAGCAAGGTTCTGACAGAATCAAGTTGTTTAAATACCGAATCTCAAAGTGCTTATAAAATACCAATGTATTGGAGTGGTCACATCCCCATCCCTTACACATCACTACCAGTTAACAGTTGCATACAAGTATACCTTGTGTTTACCACTTTATCACTGTTTCAAAGCTCACTGAATCTGATCTTACTGTCTCCACCTGATGACGGCAAACAGCCAGAAACCTGTAGTGGTATGTAAGGGATGGAGATGTGAGCACCACAATACATTGGTCTTTTATATGCGCCTCGAGCGCTTGGCCAGGAATCACTTTGTGATTCTATATTTGAACATCATGGTTCTTTGTAAGAACCCTATATAACAGAGGCATACAAGTTTAACTTTGTTTACCGCTTTTCCACTGTTTCAAGGCTCACTGAACCTGATCTTACTGTCTGCACCTGATGACGTCAAACAGCCAGAAACCGGTAGTGGTGTCTAAGGGATGGGGATGTGAGCACCACCATATATTGATGAGATATGTGTTTTTTATCAGAATGCAATTCAGTCATCAGAACTGATTGAATACAGTGACGCTAATTTTACAGTGGTATACTGTACGATTGTGTGTCGAAATCCGTATTTTCCGTGTGAAAACAGATTTTTGTTCTACACCTTTGATTTCTGGCACTTTAAAACCTTAATTTTCCTCACCTCGACCTTGGGCGTCGTGCCCAATTTGGCAGGAAATCCATGCGTGAGAATAGCTCACAGCAACACGGAATTGCAAACACGATTGAGTGAAATTTTGTGTTCGTCAGCGCAAAAAATTATTACATACTGTTCAAAGCAACACGCTTGAGTGCGACAAATTAAAGTTTTCAACTATTGAGCTTCGAGCCCAGGTTTATATCACGCTTAGGCATCCACCCTAAACGTATATATGCATTCAAACCAAACAAAAAACTATGTCAAGGTATTGTGCTTCTCACATACACCGCACTTACACTCCACAACAGATTTCCGGCTGAGAGCCGTCGTCAGATGGAGACAGCAAGATTAGTTTCACCTAGCCTTGAAACAGTGGATACGACATACGATATAGTAATACTTTAAAGCCCCTGATCACAATGGTTCATACGACGAACCACGGTCACATTGTGATTCCCGGTCAAACACTCAAAACACTTTATATGGTCAATGCATTGTGGTGCTCACATCCCCTGCCCCACAACCTTGCGTTTCGCACTGCATCATACCTAATTAATTTCAGTCGTGTCATTTCCAGGGCATACCTACTGATTGGGATACGGATACGTCTTCACTGTTTTCCATGATCCAAGACGATGACGTAAACGTGAATGATACATTTTACGGAGCTGCCGGTCACACCACCTTTCACGCGTCAAATAAATCGGCCAACGAATCGCTGGATTCATCTGAATATTCCGCGCAAAACGGGACAAAAATGACATCCAAGCCGCGAGTTAATTCAGTTCCAGCAAAGAGGACCGGTCACGCCCGTAGAGGTTAGCTAATGAGCAGATCACAATCTCTGTTGTTAACCATTAATATTTTACTACACTTCTGTTTAATCTCCAGTTTGCTAGCCATTACCCCAAAACCGTTTAGATTCTATCCTATAATCAAACTCACCTGCGTGCTTATTATGGTCCAATGAGGACAAGCAGTGGTGTTAGCGCTAATCGCGATGTATGCTCATAGGTTACGATCAATCGTTTTGGCGATGGCACACGGAATAGCACGTTTGACTCAATAGAACCGTCTAGGTTCGAATACAACTGTGGTTGCATGTTCCGGATAATATGCTCATCTCGAGCTTTCGGGCGATGTCCATTACACAATTCTCCAGCACAATACAAGAGCAGCACGCGTTGAAAAGATAGACAACGATAAATACCAACCCGCAATCATTCCCGGCTCGAAAAGATAGCACTAAAACGGTTTAAGTGACATTATCCTCGAACAATGACCGGACGAGTGACGTCAGCCACTGCCGAACAATGTGTAATTCCCAAAGGTCAGTCAAGCGAGCCTTGAAGTGAACGGATTGGCACGAGATCAATTGAAAAGTCGGATCAAAGTGATAACCGGTAAAGACGGTTGATCAGAATGTCGTGGTATCGTGAAATCGTTGTTGACCAACTGGCGTGCACTCTTGTGTTGTGGGATTTGTGAGTGAACGCGATTGGCCTTGACCTTAGAGATGAATCGAGATGCAATCTATAGGTGTGAAACGCGAAGGGACATGATTAATTTTGGATCAAGTGCCCTCGATTGAGCTGACATAATCGCCTGTTCGCCCATCCCTACAATATCACTTATGCAGCTTCGTGTTTAATTTCCGGAAAACAAGTTGCAGTGGTCCGATAAGGAATAAAAAAGAAATTGAATGCTAATATCCAACCTCTATTAATTGTTTTTTTTACTTTTTCAATATGTGCACAGCTTACAATAAACTCAAAGGGTGTTTCTTCAACATCAATATGCTTTGCACGAAAACTGGATCTGGTCGTTTTTGTAGTACTGTGTTGAATAAAGAGATGGTATTTATATATGGATTCGGAGATTACTTTCGTGATTACATCGTCTAATTCTGAACCAACTATCATATTATTTCCCCCACTTCTAGATGCGAAACCCGCCAATTTCGCGCAGCCGCAATTTTCACCATGTCCACAAATCTCTCCAGCCGGCGATCCAGTACGTAACGGCGAGACGTGTGTGACTGTTGGTGAGCGGCTCTCGGAATTACGCAATCGGGCAGAACATCAACTGAACGAAATGGTCAATATACTCAAGCGAAAATCTCCACGGGATCGCCAGTCGAATGCGGAAAAATCGACATGCGAACCTCTTCCTCCGCCACCATCTCAAGCGATTGAACAGAATGAAGTAGGCGAAGAGAAACCTGCTGTTAACGAGCATGTATCTGAAGTGAGCTCTGTCGAAGAAAGTGCTTATTTCACGAAATCATCCCGTGGTAAGTGGGAACCGCAGTGTTACGTTGGTGAAAATCCGATAATCATTAACCATACATAAGTGATAAGCAATTAGGAAGTCGACCATTGGACAGACCGCACTCGCGGTACAAAGACGTTTGCAAAAGATATATGAAAGCTCTTGGCACTGACCCCACGAGTTTGGGAGAACTTGCTCTTGACCGCTCACATTGGAGGTATTGTGTAAAGCGTCGTCTACAAGCTGAGGAGGAGCAGATACAACTCTTGGCTGCTGAACGCAGATCACGCCGCCGGCGTGCAGCTGATGCATTACAACCGAGTTCTGACTTTCGTTGTCAGCGCTGCGGGAGAGATTGTTCCTCCTGAATCAGACTGTTTAGTCATTTCAAAAGCTGTAGAACATGAACATTCATGCCATGGTGATGTACATCCATGGTCGACATCGACCGAAGGAGGCCAAGAACATAAATGAAAGTGTGTGGGAGTAATAGTATGGGATTGGTGACGACGAAATAACGTTGGCGAGGTTGAGATAAATAGGACGAAGGAAAAACTAAAAAATGTTTTCTGGAAAACCAAAGTTATCTTTTACACGGAACTGGAGTAAAGATGCGATTTCCTTCGATTTGCAAGTCAGACCATATATAAAATTTGATAGATGGTTAGACAAACAGATACATAGATTGCTTGATATAAATGGATAGATCGATAAATAGCTAGATAGATAGCTATGTAGATAGATGAAAGAATCATGATGTTAGAGTTGACCCATAGTGTTGGCTGGTTCTGAACTTTTTTCGATTGTTTATGCACCTCCATCGAACAATACCTGTTTGGATCGGGCGGGTGCCAACAAAGCTACTTCCACCTGTAACTTCAATGGAGAGAGGTCAGAAAACTCATCCTTAACCCACTATCTTGTATGTGAGACACTAACCCTTTGTCCACTGACGGTAACTCTAGCTACCACCTCAAACAAGCAGTCGATTACTCAGTAGCTCCCGTCAGTACCTTCGCTCACCATCGGAGTGCACTTGTCAGGCGGCGTCTGGCATCTGATCCATAAAAATTAATCGCGTTTTTATTTATGCCTTAATTAAGCAGAATAACACAAAAATATCATAAAATACGTATATCCAATTACCGTAGACAAAGGGTTAACCAAAGTGAATGTCAACTCCTTCCTGACTTGTGTGTTGAATTTTGGCGTGCAAAGCTAGAGAGATTTACTAGAAAAACGCCGATAGTGCTGACAGCATCACTGGTATACTACTCCCTAGAAAATCATAAAATGTCTCAAACTTACTCTCAGCTATGGCTTTCTTGTTAAGCGATGCACCTCGGCTCTTCCAGCGGCTAGGTTGAAAAGTTAGCAAAACCTAAATGTACGTGAAGATTTTTATGTATGATTTCGGATCCTGAGACACTGTTGGATGTAGGTATTCAAGCTATCACGGTGCTATCTTTACTAGAATACCGATTGGGTATAAGTTGCCCCTCTGAGATTCATCTTCTCTTGTCGGAACCACACTGATATTCGAGCCAAACTCCCACAGTTAACTTCTTTCCCCCACATATTTGAAAGTTTTACCAAAAACGTTTTTCCGATATTCAAGATCGTTCTAACGAATAAAATCAATTTTCAAATTTCTCCAGGTGGACTAATGTGGTTTGAACCATATTCAGAATGTCAAGAAACGCGTGGAACATCCCAAATTATTCAAAAGGCCAAAAAGCCTCGCCCATCTGTGAGACATCATTCAATACCCGATGGTAAAGCAAGTGTTTGTAGTGGAGACGGTGTACGAGCTCAGCCCTTGCGAAATCTTGGCAAGCACAAACAAACGAGATGCGCTGCGATACTCCCCAGACAGCCATTGTTACACCAATCAGCAGATGTGAACCAAAGTCGGCAACGCACCACAGAACTATCTTCGAAGACGCCATCAGAAGCACGTATGCACAATTTCACCGAGACTTTTACGCCGGTGTCTTCATTGGGCAGCGTGAATGACTTCCCGGACGGTTCGTCCAGTCCTGATGGAGGTTTGTTAATGGAATTTTCTGGTTTTCTAAAATAAATTGCTGTGGGTTTATGGCCATGTCATAAGCATCATCACCCAATCACGATTACATCAAATTATTTCGAAGATAAATTAAGATTAAAAAACGTGATCAAAATTACACAGTCGAATTTCTTTAAGATGCACGAAAATCTACCAAACATTGTAACATGGAAACAGTAATCTTTTAACAAAATGTCATCATCTTCAACCTACTTGAAATCAAGAAAGTCAAGTGTATTTGAGGAACACCTCTGTGCATCCTCAAAGGTATTTAGGTCAGTAGCGAGGTCACTGTTCACCACTTTAGCGATGCAGTCGATAAAATACGAGCTCTTCAAGAAGATAATGGTTACCCTATTAGGTAATATAAAGGCCATCGAACCGAGTAGAACATTTTTACAAAAAACGGAAAAGCTTATCGAGCTACGATTTCTATACCGAAGGTACACGTAGCATCTCGAACAGCGTAGGTTCTAGATCAACGTATGAGAGTAGCAGAACGATCCACTCCTCATTAATGTATATCAAAGCTAAGAGACCTTCAAGTTGCGCGACGAACTTTGTCTACTAAATCAAGTGGAAGCATTGCCATAGAGAGAACTTTATATTGGGGATAGCCAACATGGAGAAGGATTCAAAGGGCTTATAAGACGTTTATAAAAACGGTGTACAATTATGGAGACATAATGACGAAATATCAACCAGATATCTTTTTAATTTGTTCAATGACCACATCCTATTAACAGACCTATTTTGCGGCGAATGGGATGAATGTTCGCTTATATAGGAACTCTAGTGTTGGCACTATGATATATTTCGATCGATGTGTAGAAAAAAATGACATTTGTTTGGTAGCGTGTGTGTGAATTTTCAGTGAGAATACAGTGGAACCCGGGTACAACGAATCTCTGAGGGGAGAGTAAAATGTTCGTTAAAAGCGGAATTGTAAGTAGAACGCATTGTCAGACGTGATTTTGCCGCCGTTTTTCTGTACACGTGTAAACAAGTGAAGAATGTCTTACCTTTGTGTGTTTCTGCATGCGTGTAATCCATTTGATGATTAGATGATGCCACAGCACACAGATCCAAGTTCATGTTAATAATAGTAAATTTATTCTAAAACGAAGTAGTAAAAATATCCTGCACACACACTGACAGTCCAATCTCACGCTTTCATGAAGTAGCTAGCGATGCTCTTTTGTTTAAGTTTTGACTTCGCCACCGCCTCGATCTCTCTCTCCACAAATTCAAGTTCTCTTTCGACGTCTCTTCCTTCTATTCTAAAAATCTCCTGCAGAGATCAATAGCACTCCTGGCATCTTTCACAGACGAAGCTACCAGTCACAGTGAATTCACATGATTTTCTTGTGCGTGCGTGCGAGTCAGTTAGCACACTGTAGGCCAGGCTGCCTGTGTCTCGCAAAGCTGTGGTCATTCTATTCTTAGCCACTGCAGGCCAACTCTTGACGGAGCGTTGTGTGAGACAAAGAGAGTTCGTTGTATGTATGAACTTTATTGAACAAACATAGCTGTCGGGAACGTGTACAGTGTTCGTAAAAGGCGAGATTCATAACGAACAGATTCGTTGTACGAATGATTTAAATAGGCTTACAAAGAATGAATTTAATTGGGAAATCATGATGTGTTCGTTCAACCCAAAAATTCGTTGTGAACGAGTTCGTTGTAGGTGGGTTCCATTGTATTATTAATAAGTTGATCACACGAAGAATAATGTTGTTTCATAATAATTTTCAAGTTTCTTTCGTAGGAGATAGAATTTAGGTAACCATTCGCTTCTGGCATAGAAACACCGTCAGATCCAAAGTGACAGAGATCTCCAAACTCTCCAACATCCCTGATGCGAAGTATTCAGCATTCGCCTTATGCTTAATATTTTTATAACAAATGTGCGACCTTGACCCCCATTTTTATGCATGTGTGCTCCGCATTGTAGACTGACTTTGGGCGCGTTCAGTTTCGTGAATACACGCCGTGTTAGGCAAATCGGCCAACTGGTTCTGGTGTTGTTTGTATGACTTGACACCCCTACACGCAATATAGGATACTTACTGGTAAAAGTCAAACACTTGTTTGTGAGTGGACTGTCACTTAGGAAGAGGCACTATAAGGGCTATAAGGTGGGGTGGCTGAGGGGGGGGGGAAGGAAAAGTGGATGAGTGGGGTGGGGTGATGTGGGGAACGGAAAGTGGGAAGGGGGAGGAGGAGGGAGGAAGAGGGGTGTGAGGGGGAGTTGGGGGGGAGAGGGGTGGGGAGAGGACAGGTTAGGGTTGGGGGGTTATCGTGGGGGAAGAGAAGAAGGGTAGTTAGAAGCGAATGGGGGGAGCTAAGGAGGTTGTGGGAGGTCGGAAGTCGGGTTGGTAGGGGAGTAAGGTGAGGAGGGGTAGGGGGAAAGAGCGGAGATCGGGTTAAGGGTCGGTGGGAGTAGGCGGGGGAGAGTAAAGGAATGTAGGTTGCGGTGTGACAAGGGGGCTGAAATTGGGAACAGTGAGATGTGAGAGAGCAATTTGTTATGGGAATGGTGGGTAGGGAAGGGAAAGGTGGGGGGGGTAGGGGTGGTGGGGGAAGGAGGTGGATATGGGGGGGGGAGGGGAGAATGGAGGGGGGGAGAATGAGTGTGCTTGGAGTGGGTGAAGAGATTATTAATTAAAGAGTTAAATGGGAATGGAGAGGGAGTCGTAGGTAGGTGGGAGGTAAGTGGTTGGGTGTCAACTTTACGATTCAGAGTGTCATTAGTATCTGCGTAATACATTTTATTCACCATGAGCAGTATTTATGTGCTGTGCGGCTAACATCGTGCTAAATTGATTGGCCAACGGTAGTGAGCTGTATGCTGAAACAAGCTGGAGTTTCACTACTATCTATCTAGACCTGGACAACCTGACAGTATCTTAGCCCACGTGCAGTCTCTGACTGTGCGGCACTTTGCCTGGAGGAGATAGTCGCACGCAAGTACAAGTACTTTGCCTTGATCAGGCTTGTGCTTTCATACCATACCATACAATTAACCTATACGAATGTAGCCTAATAATGTTGTTGGCGTTTTATCCATAACACATTCGTTGACTGAATTAGCTTGTGAAATGTGCTCCGTTTCTATGTATGGATGTCAACGTTGCCCAAGCAGTTGAACGAGCTATTTTATTCACACTGCTATAAATACAACGACGCTTCTTTATTGGCTTGATTCGAGACATCAATTAAGCCGTCTAATCCACCCGTGGAGCCAACCGCACAAAACTAAAAGTAAATACAAACACAAATAGAACGAAGCTTGTCCTTGTGAAGTTCAAAAGACTTTTATGCGGTTGAAAAATCAGAGCTTCCCTCTGTGAAGATTTTACCCCATACTTCTTGTGGCAGTCCCTTCAGGTACCGCTGTCTCAAAAACAAAACCTTCATATTTTGAACTAAAATTTGTGACTGAAAAACGTTTTTGAAAGATTATTTCGTTGGCACAGATTAAATTAATACGTAAATAAAATAAAACATGACAACATTTTTCCTTTTCAACGCATGGCAATCTGTAAATTACTCAATTTTCCATCCTTTAGCATATCATATATTTTTATTCATGAAACGTGTGTTTAGCGATCATTCCTCGCAGTGTGTTGCGAGTAGAAGGCGAACGCAAAATATAGGAAGCCGCCTTTTATACTCCGATATATACGGTATTCTTCTCAATTGCAATCCAGCTCTGTTTCACTTCAATCTAGCATCACTGGGTGGTCTGCTTGTCACACCTCGTGGAATGCAGTTCTCAATCCCAAACCAACAATGTTTCAATCGCTGCCCACCTAACCCCAAACAATCTGCGTACCATCTGTTTCAAAGTGCGAGTTTGCAATCTGTTTTCGAGCAGCGTATGTCTCGCTGGATTTCTCGATCGCGCGAAAGACAAAAGCGTATAAAACTAGCTAGCGAGCATCGACGATACGAGCAGGCGATGAACGAGGAGCGTCTGCGTTTGTTCGGGTCCAGTACGCGTCATCGCGTGCCAGAGCCATGTTGTACCTGTGTGCATGACAGCGCTAGTGGCAACTCTTTTGTGGACGGTTTATCGGGACCTGTTGGCAAACCGAAACTACGTCAACACTGCTGTTCGGCCGCGCTGACTCGGATTCCAGTTCATCCCACAGCGGAGCCTGCTTGTTCCTTGCCGCGGTATCCTTCCGACAAATCTCGACGCATGTTTTTATCCACAGGTAAAGAAGAAAAGGTCGTTATCGATTATTTTGGTTTTAACATGGAATGTTTATTCTACTTGATTTCCGCCAGTGTATGAGTACTATATACTCTTTCAAATGTAGCATATGGTCAATAATAATTTCGAATGTTAGATTGCTAACCGATGTTGACGAAACGCTTATTGAACTCGATAAGCAAAATGTGTGAGAAAACTGAAAGGTTCTTTGAAAATTGTTGCTCTGAAGCAGTATTTGTTATATCGGAAAATAGCGAAACCGTGGAACTCAAATAGATTCGGCCAGGAATCGCAACATCTCGATAAATGTCGTGATGAAAAAATATTTCTCGATGGAAGCGTGATTTATTTTAAACATCGAATTTATGTCGTCTCGTTTGTTATCTTGGTGAAGAACTCTGATTGGCTAATCGCATGCAACAAACTATTTTTTGCCTCCAGAGGTTAATTTGTTTCACTATATTTTCCTGGACTGATATGCCTTTTAAATATACGTATGGATGTTTGTGGATGAATAATAGTGAACGTAAACAGAATTACAGAACAATGCGAAGCAATAATTAAATTTTTAATTACCTTAAAGAAATCACCATCATCGACAAACAGTTTTTAGCTTAATGACAATTTAACTTGCCCGTATCTGTTTTACTTGTTCATGTCTGTTTTACTTGGAACAATTTACTTACTACTGTTACCCCATTCACTAACCTGCATGAGTTTAATATGATATTAGACAAGTTTTTATTGAATTAACCGTTTCCCGACTACTGTTTTATCTAATTGCTTATCTTGTTTTCATACACTTACATTTTAATTCTTACCATCCTATGGTTATTGTAAAGCTTGATGCTTTTTAGACCATTAAAAACCTGAATTTACTGGCACGCTTGTTCATTAACCTTTTTTGAACGAGCAAAATTTTCCGCATTCGTCGACATCTGCTCGAACAAATCCAACCAACACTCAAAATTTTCCGAAATCATAATTCTATCAATTTTGCATAAGCCTTACAGAGTGCATTTTGCTTTCAAAAAATGCAGCAAGTCGCTAAACTCATATTGTACAGAAGCGTACGCTATCAGTCTTCATCATCATCACGTGCGTTGCAAGTACCGGGTGCTTCACTGTTACTCAATGATTGCAATGAAATCCGAAGTAGATAGCGAAAGGTGGGACTTGAATGTTAGAGGAATCTGTAGGAAAGTAAGCGCAGACACACTGGGGCGGATTAAAGGTGCCCAATCTATTCTAATCAAGTTTCGTTAACCAGTGCAACGGCATCAGCACGACAACCCTCTTGCGGTTTTTACTGTCGCAATAAGCTTTCCTTGCCACTCCGTTTGACGTGCAACGTCTTATTCGAGTGCCTCAAATATTTTGCGTGTTTTATACAACGGTGCAACCCGGTTACCGTTTTTACAGGAAAAAGTCAAGGCTTCAATTCGCATTGAAAAGCTGTTCGTCTTATAGACATGTATGTATGCAGTGTCCCGTTCCAATCAGTGTATTCGAATCAATCACAAATCCTGAAGTGGAATTCGAAATATTATCCTCGGCTATGCATTGAGTTGCCCCATCTCTAGCATTCACACACGATACATTGGTCATGTATAGGCGCCTTGAACGTGTCTCCAGGAATCACTCTGTAGCTCTGTGTTTAAAAACCATTCTTGGCTCTAGAAACCCAATGACTTCGGGGTAAAACTATATTTACAACACCAAGTTTTTTTCATAAATGACGCAACCAACATTTTGCTTGCTCGGCTTTTTAACGGATTTCTTTTCAGGTAGCAACGACGGATGTGTAAAACCGAAAAATATTTCTAAGCAACGACGAATAAAGTGAGTCTATTGTAGATGTTGATAGAAAAATTTCATTAGGTCTGCAATTGTACGTTAGATGTTACTGTCAGTGCTCCTTATCTGTTTTTGGTTTAATTATCAATCCGCAACACTTTGGCGATGTTTGCTACCTTATAGTCTAACGAAGGCGTTTCGTTTTCCTTTGGTAAAATCAATATTTAACATTTATTCTCTGATAACACGGTAACACTATCACGAACCCTAATAAAATGCCGCAAGCCCATGAATTGGTAGCCACCCTTTAATTACGCCATCTGTGTGTTTGAAAACCGAGACAAAATTCCTCCGGAAGAGATCCAACTACCTGATTGTATGCCACCTGAGACACGGTAGGTGATCTATTGGTGCGGTTTTTCTGTGCATGAAACGTTTCCATCCGCAATGTTCGGTCATTGATCACACCGCATTTTTGTTCCATTTCAATGAAACACTGAACCCGTACTTGTGCCACGGATCATGACAGCTTGCTAAAAGAACAAGTCAAACAACCATTTCCCCGTAAACAAATGGGGGTTATTCGGCTTACAAATCCACAACTTGGTAACGGCTTCGAGGGCGCAATTTACCTAGTATTGTATTCACATAAAATTAATTTCCTACTCTGTTAAACAAAATTAAACGGTGTAAACCACTGTTGAAGTCATACTGGAAGAGATGTGGGTGATAGAAATGCACACAAATAAAGATTTTTGTTTCAGCTCCATGGGTTTAGCCCCGGTAAAATGTTTGGGCACATGTGATTGACCTGGTTTATTGCGCCAACCATATCTAACATTGGCTTGCAAAGTCACGCCTTTTTACGATTTTTCCACTGATTTAAGTCATGAAGTCTGTGATCGTACTGTTTCTACATTTGTTTGGCCCCGTTCAGGTCGATTCGGTTATGGATGTACATCACAGTCGCATGAATTTCATGTTCTCACAACTCTACAGCTTTTTGACGGTCCTAAGCATCCGCAGCGCTTGCAACGATAAACGAAGTCGTTGTAGAGCGTCCTTTTGCAGTCGATGGGCAATGATCCACACGTTCACAGCCAAGAGCTGTATCTCTTCCTTCCCAGCCTGCATATGACGCTTTACATACCGAGTACAAATGGCACGAAGCTAGTCGTGGGGTGTGTCATGAAATTTGGATTTTTGTTATGCTTTGTTGCTTATACGATATTCGCCTAAATTATTATGGGTGTTCGGGTAGGAACGGTACAGTTTCTAAACTTATTTTTTCTCGAATTTTATATACAATATTTCGTATGTGTTTTGTATTAATTTACATTGGCAGGGGCGTTAAGGGCCATGGGATATTCTTTCTGTGGGTGCTGTACGAGTGGATAATGCTATTTTTAGTTCCAATTTAGTCTCTCGTTTGATTTTTATGCAGCAGCGGCCACAATGTTTAATAACGGCAAGGATGGCCATAGGCAATGATGAACATAAATATTTCAGGTTGGAAAAATAATTGACCGGATTTTTAAAATACCAAGAACTCTACTCTAATCTCCACAAGTCCCCTCATGACTGGAAGGCACTGTCGAATTATGCTGGTCAAACCACCACGTCATTGACTGTATTTTGAACTCGATTTCACTTTCAATAGAAAATTACCCGGCAAGGATATACAATGGTTGCTGCAAATGGGTAACACCATGCTCATTGTGTTTGCAAACGCGTAATGCGCGGATTGTGGGCCTCACATCCCCATCCCCTACACACCATACCGGTTTCTTTTGCTGGGGCTGTCATCAGGTGGAGACAGTAAGATCACGTTCAGTGAGCTTTAGCTCCCATCAGAAACATGCGTAGTGCAATGTCGTTTTCTTCTTCTTATATCTGTCTAGGCATGCTCATTCCGAAGGTATCTCATTCCGGTGTTGTGTGGCTTTCGCTGGGTTGACCCTGAATCCGGGTTTCCTTCCGACGGACCGTTCTCACTCTTGTTTGATAAATTCCATCAGATGTACAACCCGTTCTTGACCCAACCACCTCATTCTTACTTCAAGCTGATTGGCATCTCGTTTTTCTTATTTATTTACTCAACGATATATTCTTGTTCTAGGTGTCGTTTAAAATTGATTGCAATTTCCTCTCTTTTTCACAGTCCCGCCCGTGTTCCGATGTCTATTGAACAGCAAAAAAGTGCCCTTGAAAATAAACTCGCTCAGTTACGTGTGAACCGCTTGCGAATGAAAATATACGGAGAGGTAATCATGCGAAATTGTTTCTCCGTTTTGGTGTATCATTGTTTAGCTAATATGTTACCTAATCGATGCATATAAACAACCTAAAACCGGTGCTGGCTGAACGAGCTTGCTTTTCCGTTGGATAAAAGGCTAAGCATGTTGTTTTAATCACCAATGGAAGCGTTTTATATCCGCCATCGTGCATAGTTTGGCTGTTTGGGATTCGCGAATGTGCGCGACATTTCAATTTCGGGGATTTATTAAACTATAAACTTATTTCGACAAACTGGTTTGGGTAGTTGATTATCGGCACATAAAATTCAGCGCTAAAAGAAATGTTTCCTTTCCTTTATATTGCTCGGTTGATTATTATTATTATTATTATTATTATTATTATTATTATTATTATTATTATTATTATTATTATTATTAGTAGTAGTAGTAGTAGTAGTAGTAGTAGTAGTAGTAGTAGTAGTAGTAGTAATGGATTGATGAATGTTGGCCTCCTTCGGTCCATGTCGACCATGGATGCACATCACAAGCGCATGGTGGATTCGTGCTCCGCTGCGTTTCAACTGATTCGGAATTGGACATCGCTCCCGAAGCGCTCACAGCGATAAGTAGTATTGGGTTAACCGACGTCGGTCGCACGCTGACGGTGTGATCTACGTTCGTCGGCTCAGAGCCGTATTTACTATTTCCCAGCTTGCAGATGACGCTTTACACAGTGCCTCCAACGTGAGCGTTCACGAACAAGTTATTCCCAACCCCTAGAGTCAATGTCAACACCCTACATATCTTTGCATTACAAGTGCGGTCTGCTCACAGGTGGGCTTCCTGATTTCAACTCAACATAGAGTAGATCTTTTGCAATACGACCACCTTCCATTCTGTACACGACCCGAACAGCGTCGTAGTACGGGGAACATACTTTGTAGGCCACCTTCAGAAAGCACCTGACCATTCGTTACTTTGTTAATCCAGTATATGTTAAAGCTATGGCGCATGCTCCTTATGATTACTATTATTCCTTATCACGCGGTTTTGACAAATTGGGATGGTGCTTATATCCGGTTTTCTTAGCATCTACTTGTACAGACTCTATGATTGAACACTGGACAGGGTGCTAGGCTATCGCAGTTATTCTGTTGCCCATTTTAATTTTAGTTATAGCGGGCATGTAGGTCAACCACATTTCCGAAATTTAAAAGCACTGCGTAATTCGCATCGATTTCGTTATGTACACGCACGGTCAAGGTCCATCGACTCATTCGCCAAGATGCAGTAACAAGTTGCATGTTGTTATGTTGTATCATCCACATTTTCCATGCGGTAATGGTCAACCATTGCGGATAACCTCTCGCTAGACACGGAGATTGATAATCGGATTGGCAGAGCAGCTGTCATTCTGTCCCGATTGAACTCTCGTGTTTGAGGTAACCACGAGCTGACTGCAAAGACAAAGATGATGGTATACAGCGCGTGCGTACTGAATGCTTTACTGTACAGCTGTGAAACTTGGACCACCCACGCGAGACATGGACAGAAACTTTCCATCTGCGAAGCATCTGTCTTATATTGAACATATCGTGGATGGACAAACTGACTAATGCTGAAGTGCTTTCAAAGGCGGGTCTACAGAGCCTACTCACCTTGTCTTGGCCACGTTTACAGAATAGAAATGGTCGTATTCCGAAATATCTACTCTACGGTGAGTTGCAATTAGGAAGTCGACCATTGGGCAGACCGCGCTTGTGGTACAAAGACGTCTGCAAAAGAGATATGAAACCCCTTGGCAATGACCCAGCGAGTTGGGAAGAACTTGCTCTTGACCGTTCACATTGGAGGCATTGTGTAAAGCGTCGTCTACAAGCTGTGGAGGAGCAGCTACTGCTCTTGGCTGCTGAACGCAGATCACGCCGCCGGCGTTCAAATGATGCAATACAACAGAGTTTTGACTATCGTTGCAAGCTCTGCGGGAGAGATTGTTCCTCCCGAATCGGACTGTTTAGTAATTCAAAGTGCTGTAGAACATGAAAATTCATGCGATTGTGATGTACACCCATGGTCGACATCGACCGAAGGAGGCCAACAACAACTACTTTTAAATAGACATTTTCGATGCGATAATGGTCTGACACCGGAATTCCAAGCCGATCTCTTGTGGTCGTGTTAATGCAGTGGTCGGTACGGTGTATCTATGACCCGGTAGCAACCATGGTTACCCAACAAACAGTTTTGTTCTGAGATCGAATCACAGTGATGCTGATTGTGGTGAGGCATGAAATTCGTTTGTCATGTGTCAGGTTGCCGGGTTGAACCGTTCTTTAAACATGTTCGCAAAAGTGCCTAATCCATTTTCCTTGACATAATCAAAGGTGAAATGTTTGCCATCAGGAGACATTACGACTTGATCAATGGATGAAGATGTACGATTTATCTTTTTCATGTTAGTGAAGTAATGTATCATGTGTCCCAACATGTTATTAATCAAGATAGAAGGATGCAGAATCCCAAAGCGTTAGTTGTGTATGAAATTGCACCTCAGTGCTGTTTTTTCACTCATGATAATCAATAAATTTGACCGTTTGATATTACTTGAACCGCTTCAATAATTCTCTGATTGCAGAAGGTCCTGCGCTCCGTGTTGCAACGCCGTGCTGCCTGGTCTATACCGACTAACGAACTTTGAATGTACGAATCGCCGCTATTCCCGATGTGACCTTCACCCTAGGTTGTACTGGAGTCAAACGCACACATGCACATACCCACGCAGCATTTGTGATCTAACTTACTTACTTAGTTTTCCTCTCTCGCTATCTTTTATCTTTGCTTTCCGGTGCCTTTGGCCACTTCAATCTAATTTCGACGCAACATTGTGTGTAACTTATTGTTTTCCGTCTTGGCAAATGACTGTCATCACTTGGGCCGAGATAACTTTGCATTTCTATTCTTTCTTGATTGTGAGTTGGTATCCGAAAGCGAGTGTTTAATCTAAAGTTACACATACAGACACATTGCGCTTCGGATTGGTTGAATTACGTACCGTGGGGTGCGGGTTGGTTGACAAGTCACTTTCTAATTAGAGCTTGGAAAAAGATAAGCTTTCTTAAATAACAGTTGACATGGGGATCAACTTGACTGCTCCGTGACTGATTCAGTAAACCATATCTCACAGGCGAGGTCATGTGTTTGCTTGTGTAGAACAATATCGATTTCAAGGTCACCGACCCATTCACACAAGCTTCAACAATGAGTACACTAAGACCGGATCAACCGAGGTTTGCTGCTCTTCAAACTAGATGATTTCATCAGGAATTATTCTATCGAAGTGACATGCGATCAGGTTTTCTATCCTTTCGAGTCTTCCATCTTCGTGTCCGGTAAATTGATTGTAAATTACGAAAATGATATTATATTTACACACCAAATACCACAATGCATGACAGCGAAACTTGAACCATCAACTCCGCACACGAACAAAGGCTCTTCATTTATAAATCAACTGTGGCGTCACGAACATCATTTGTATGCGCAAGGTAATCAACAAGGACGTGCTTTCTAAACCTAATCTACAAAGATATTGAGCTTCTGTGGACAGCGTCAGTCGCGCTGGTTAGTTCATTTATGTAAAATGGAGAACGGCCGTAATCCCAAAAAGATTTACTCTGGAGATTTTGAATCAAGTTGTTAACTTATCGTCAGGATGCACTTTTTGTATGAAGAGATGTTAAAGTTGTCAATGGTGAACCTGCGGCGTGAGAGCACTAGTATCATTTTCAAATTGAGGAGTGAATGCCACTGTTAGCTACTTAACGAAGACCACAAGAGACAGACAAACGATGCTCATCCCGATTTATCCTTGCGCAAGTTGTGGGAGTGATTCTTACTCCCAAACCGGACTGTGTGGCCTTGAACAAGCTAATTTCAAATGTAGTGTTCTACTCAATTGATTTGAGTAGCTTGGAAATTAGCTTGTTTGTCTCTTTAGCACACAAAACATGTTCACATGACCTCCACGTCCGCGCTACCTATCGTTTTCCTTTTGTTTGTGCTGTTTTTCGGTCACACTTGCTCAGCTTACGTGTTGTCGGTAAGGCGAGACGACTCTGTCTTCTTCTTCCTCTTCTTCTTGGTATTTAAGTTGCCTTTACGTCTGAGTGACAGCGACAGGAAGCCAATAACTGTTCGCTATTAATCGATTGTTTTCCTATGGGCCGTTTATTTTAAGTTATTCATTTGTAAGACATGAAAATTTCACGTGTTTATGGTGTCCTGACAAGACAACAACAGCCGCGGAGCATAGCCTTTTTGATTCCGTCAAATAAAATCTTTGCCCGCGTATCCTTATAGGATTTCTCAGACCGATAAAAACAGCTGTTAGGCTTCAACATAATATCACGTCACTGCAATGCAAATAAAATTCAAAAACATAGCTCGTGAGTTCAGAAATATTAAGACGGAAAAGCAGTTGCTAAATGTGGTAGCAAGGGAAGAGATAAAC